>CAIGRP010044687.1:0-16445 GCA_903798385.1 Fraxinus cuspidata
ACTTATCCACTTAGGTGATGAACTATCTAAGAACATATCATCTACGTATAGCAATAAGAACACATAGTCATTAATTGCATCATCATGTTGGAAATATAGGCAATAATCAAACCTACTCTAGTTGAACCCCTATGGATAGTACAAAAGAGTCAAATCTTTTATATCACTGTCTAGATTATTGTTTTAGACAATATAAAGATCTTTTAATACATTTTGGTTGATTCATAAAAATTTGTTCATCAAGTTCACCATGTAAAAAAAAGTTTTTAAATGAAGTTGTTCAAGTTCCCAGTCAAAATGTGCAACCAATGCAAGTATGACTCTAATAGTGGTATACCTAACAATAGGTGAAAAATCTCGTTATAATAAACTCCCTCCTTTTAAGTGTACCACTTGGCCACCAACCTAGCCTTAAATCTTAAGGGTTCAGATATTCTAGTACCCTCCTTAACCTTAAATACCCACTTGCAATCAACTGTAGATTTATTCTTAGAAATAGGTACTAGCTCCCAAGTTTGATTCTTTTCTAAAAAAATCATCACATCTTTCATTACCTTAAACCACCATTCTTGTTCACTTTTCATCGTATCCTGATTACACCCAAAGATTAATGCGGTAGTTGTAGTGCAGCTTTGGGGTGTGGATTCTACAGGAAGATGGAAAAATGCTCAAAAATCAAAAATGGATGAATTATCCTCTTCAATGTGTAGTAAAATTCAATATTTGAAATGTGAAATTAGAATCAATAAATTGAGGTAGTGAAGCGTCGGAATTCCCTCAATTGGATTGGATCGATCACATCAATTTTTCATTTTATAACTCAATTAAAGAATTTTCATCACAACTCTCTAATCAGAGGATTTATCGTGAAAACCAATTTAATTCACAAATGTAATCCTAGAATTTAGACTTATGATATATTCGCACAATTTTATTGGAACAAGATCAAAGATCGACCATATACATCAGGCATAAAACAGTAATCAATCTGCCAATAAAGTAATATTGAGATTAAAATTCAACAATTAGTTCAATCATTCAATAGAAAGAGCATGACTAGATCTATAAAGGACTTGATAAAAGTTAAACCAATCTCAACAATAAGTAATTGAAATTGAAACTCAAAAAATATTTTAATTTAACAATGAAAAAAGCATGACTGAATCCATGAAAAATCTTGTAAATGTTAAACCGATTTCAATGTAAATTAATGAAAAGAAAAGTCTAAATACTAGAATTGTTCAACAATGAAAAGAGTAATTACATGAATATATTGATATGAAATCTCGGAATCCAACAAGTTCTTTCCTTACTTCACCTTGGTTTTTAGTTCCTCATGAGGTTCTTGAGCAAGAATTGAGAGGAAAAGTAATATGAAACCCCTTTGTGCTCAAAATACGGCCCCCGTCTTTCAAAGTCACGAAATTTTTCCTTTCATTATCCCTCAAAAATTGCCCTAAAATATTACCAAAACAAATATAAGGAAACTAAAATTTTCTCCCTGTTTTGGCTTGAGGCGCGTTGGTAGCCTTGACTAGTGTGAGGCGCGCATCTCGCCTGCAGGCAAGGACGTGCTCCTTGTAGCGTTTTTGGGCCATAACTTTTTTTCTAATGTTTGATTGAGGTGATTCAAGATGCAATGGAAAGCTAACTCAAAAGACTACAACTTTTCTTCAGATACCATCTTCGAATTCGATCGTTTTCCAAAATTGGTCTCAATATGAGGCTGAAAATTGGTACAAAACTTTTCAGCTTGAAAATTGATATGTGATAATGTCTTGGCTATATTTCATCCCGTTGACTCATTTTTTCATCCAATTGACCTCTAACACTCTCAAATCTTCATCACAAGGTTAGAAACAAGTTTAGAGTATTTGTACTTTAGCCCCTAAACTTTCACTTTCTTCTATTTTGGTCCTTTCTCGCCATTTTCTTCTAATTTCCACTGTATTCGTCCATTTGCAACCTAAACCAAAATATAAGTGTACTTAGAACATTTAGGTGCCAATAAATCATGATAATGCAATTATTAGTGGATAAAAAACGTGATAATTGCACTATTATCGCACCCCCAACTTGCTTATTGCTAGTCCCTATCAACTTAATTCAAATTAAAATGATCAAAGACTAGTCAATATTGCAAGTTAAATTATCAAGTTCTAATTGAACCACAGTTCGTGCTCTTTTCAAACTTAACACCACAAAAAATTAACAATGTTATGATAATCAAGATATCAAAAACACATGCCAAATGTGTGAGTGTGTGTCAAGCCATAGCCATCTTACCGCCAACCTTAACACATGCATCATCAAGTATATCTCAAGCTGAAGGTTCAGCTCCATAACTCAAGGGTATCAAAGTGTTTAGTGTGGAGTTTCTCTCTTTCGAGCTGGGAAAGATGAACGCTCAAATTTGGAGGCCTAAACAATTATGCACAAGCAACAAGCAAATATTGATTCTGTGATATGTATACTACCAAATGAGAATTCATCAACTTCTTACCACAACCTACTTGGGATCAAAACAATCAATACAAAGGGTTTTAATGAAGTTCAAGTTGGATCGTATGAGAAGAACGGATATAAAAAATCAAATACTTCTAAGCACATAGTTAGATATCTTATTAAACATCTCGATCGATCACAACTTCCAATAAATACTTATTTTGGCATTTCAAACCCCAAAATCAATCAGTTTTTTTTTTCACTTTTTTTTTTTTGATGATTCTTTTTTTCAAATACTTGACACTAGCCAACTCTTGTCGTTTTCCTTGCTTCTATTCTTCACAAATAAATATCAAATACCTTGATGTGTGAACCTTCATTTTTACAGGGAGAATACTTGTATAGGTTATACTTCAACATGGAGGGGTATGGATGACATAGGGGCATGAAGGAAAGGCTATATGTATGTATCGGCTCAAAATGGCTACTAGGGGGTTGTACTTATTGAAAAGAAAGGCTTGAAAGGCTCAAATATCAATCCTAAATTGACCTTTATCATATCCCAAATAATCCACCATCTTACCACAAAAGATGTAGTATTATTCTCAAAGGAGTTTCCAATTCGCAAGATCAATGAATGCTTATTGCATATTTTAGTATATTGTGGCTCTCAATCCTCACCAAGTATCTGACAAGAAAAACTTCAGCAAGAGACTCCTCTAGCTACATGTGTTAAACTACCATCTTACCACAAGGCTTGTGTGCACAAAAAGAATTCGGGAAGTGTCATGATAGCTAGATTTTTTCATACAAAATTAATTCCTAGTGGCATGTGTTGTCATTCATGAGCATAAACATGCAGCAAATTAGAGATTCAAAAAAAAAAAAAGAAATTTCTCAAATTCTCATGCAATTCAACAAAAATCCAAATTGACCCTCCCCCAACTAAATTTTTGCATTGTCCTCAATGCATCAACATGATGCCAAAGAAAAAGAAGGGAAAGATATCACCTAAGCATTGCAGTGAATTGACATAACTATGAAGGATGAGAAGCCTGAAAATACTCAAATGGATGGTGGTGTAAAGAAAGAAAATAAAACTACAAATAAAAATTGTGAAATGAAAATAACGTTTTCTTATGTGAACTACCTATCTAAAGAGAAATATAAAAACTATTATACAAAAAAGCAAGGTGAAAGGCATACCTGAAAGATTTCAAGGATGGTATACTGGGTTTGCAAGAGGAATTTCTTCCACTGCAGATACCTGTTGCCCATAGAGTATCTTGAGATGTTGTCCATTCACATTAAGCACCCTACCGTCATTAGGGTCTTCAATTTCAATTGCCCCATTTTCAAAAACACGTTTTACCACAAAGGGGCCAGTCCACCTCAACTAGGAACTTCCTCTTATCCTGCGCACTCCACTTTCATGGAGTTTCACCTGCAGCCAAGTAATTTACAATGTGAGCGAACCATGGTAGAGAGGAAACGAAAAATAAACTCTCATCTGGGAACTCTTCTCTGATTGGCAAGGTGGTTGTGTTGTCTTCAAAAGTTAGTCTTGACAAATGGTCTGCTACAACATTCTCCACCCCTTTTTTTATCCTTGATAGTGATATCGAACTTTTGCAATAGCAAAATCCACCGTATTAATCGTGCCTTAGCATCCTTCTTGGTAAGAAGGTACTTCAGAGCTGCATGATTTGTGAAAATTATAATATGAGAGCTAATCAAATAAGATCTAAACTTATCAAGCACAAAGACTACAGCTAATGATTCTTTTTCAGTCGTGGAATAGTTTATTTGAGCACTATTTAAAGTTCTACTAGCGTAATAGATTACAAAAGGCTTACATTCTCTTCGTTGTCCAAGTACAATACCTATCGCATAATCACTAGCATCACACATAATTTCAAATGGTAATGTCCAATCGGGTGGTTGCATGATGGGTGATGAGGTTAGTTTGCCGGTTAGCATTTTGAATGCCTCTTGACACTCAACGGTCCAATCAAAATTCACATCTTTACTGAGAAGGTTACACAATAGTCTAGCTATAGATGAATTTTTTTGTATGAACCTCCTATAAAAACCTATATGACCTATGAATGTTCTGATGTCTTTCACTGTCTTAGGTGTAGGCAATTTAGAGATTAGTTCAATTTTAGATTTCTCAACCTCTATTCCCTTAGAAGAAATTACATGCCCTAAGACAATTCCCAAAGGTACCATAAAATGACACTTTTCTCAATTCAATACTAAACCCTTTTCCTCACATCAGGTTAGAACTCGTTTCAAATTTAACAAGCATGCATCAAAAGAAGTTCCAAAAATAGTTAGATCATCCATAAAAACTTCCATGCAATTCTCTACCATGTCACTAAACATGCTGGTCATGCATCTCTGAAACGTGGCAGGGATGTTACAAAGCCCAAATGGCAGCCTACAAAATGCAAAAGTACTAAAGGGGCAAGTAAATGTGGTTTTATCCTGGTCTTCTAAGGCAATTTCAATTTGATAATAACCAGAATACCTGTTCAGAAAATAATAAAAAAGATGGCTAGCCACACGCTCTAGAATTTGGTCTAGAAAGGGAAGGGAAAAGTCGTCCTTGTGAGTGGAAGCATTCAACTTTCTATAGTCTATGCACATGCGCCATCCAGTCACTATTTTTGTGGGGACCATTTCACCTAGTTCATTTTTCACCACTATGACTCCTGACTTCTTAGGAACTACCTATGTAGGACTAACCCATTTACTATCGGCGATACGATAAATGATTCCCGCATCTAACAATTTTATCACTTCATTTTTCACTACTTCTTTCATTGTGGGGTTTAGTCTTCGTTGGGGGGTCTCTTCTAGGGCTTGTTCCTTCCTCTAGATGAATCATATGTAAGCAAATTAAGGGGCTAATACCCTTGATGTCAGCCATAGTCCATCCTAATGCAGATTTGTGTAGAATATGTAAAAGTTACTTACATTGTGATGCGTCCAATTCTGAAGATATAATAATAGGAAAGGTATCACCTGGTACAAGAAACTCATGTTTCAATCCTTGAGGCAGCGGTTTCAACTCTGGTTTGGAACTCTCAATTTAAGGTTGTTGTCCTCTACTCCTCTCTGGTAGCTCTTCAAACTTGGACTGCCATGGTGATGCTCCATAATCCTGCATTTGTTTGCAAAAAAACAACACAAATATTATATACTCTTCATCATCAACAACATATGGAATTTTAGAATCTAAAAAAATTGAGTTCAAAGGATCAAAATCAGTAGTTGTGGTTGTCTCCTCTTGAATGAGTGCATCGATCATAAATGTTGGATGACACTCATCATCCTCATGTGGTTGTTTAGCAATGTGGAAAATATTGACTTCTAAAGTCATATTCCCAAAAGATAGCTTCATTAGACCATTCTTGCAATTTATAAGAGCATTAGCAGTGGCAAGAAATGGTCAACCTTCAAATCTAGTACCAAGAAATCGACGAGGTAATAGAATTTATCAATTTGAACTAACACATCTTCAACTACTCCCCTAGGCCTAACAGTGGACCGATCAGCTAATTGTAAGACTATAGATGTGGGTTTTATCTCACATAAGCCTAACAATGAGTAGATAGCATAAGACATGTGGTTAACACTAGCTCTTAAGTCAAGAAGGGTTTGTACAAACTCATGGCTCCCAATTATGCAAGAAATAGTGGGATAACCAGGATCCTTATACTTAGGTGAGGCCATTTATTCAATTACAGCACTTACCTGCTCAGTTAAGAAAGTGGTTTTCTTAACATGGCACTTCCTCTTCACAGTGCATAAGTCCTTAAGGACTTTAGCATATGTGGGGTACTAGGTAATCACGTGCAGAAGGGGTATTCCAAAATTTCATTGTGTTGCCCGGTGGCTTTCAAGGTAGGCTTGAGAGATTGAGGGAAAGGTACTCTAGTTGGGATCTCCACTACCTCATCATTAAGTCTATCCTCTTCCGAATTGCTAGAATTTTTCTTCTCGTCTCTAAGCTTGTTGGTCGGTTCTATAGTCTTTTCGGACTTAGTTGTTATGACATTTACTCCCTTAAGGTTGTTTTCTTCTGAGCCTAAATTTTGTGCCATGTGCTGTCCTTTAGGATTTGGTTGAGCCTGAGCTGGAAATTTCCTACGCTCCTCTACAGCTAAATCGTTGGTCAGTTTGGACATGTGGGCTTTCATCTATTTGCTTTCCTTAACAACCTGGGTAATCATAGTTTCAAATTTGTGATTGGTTTTACCATGTGCCTCTATAAAATCATGCAATGTATCCTCTAAGGAGTTCCAAGAAGATGTAGGCTGATATGAGGGTATAGTGTAGGTTCTATTTAGCTGGGCTTGTTGTTGATTATCAGATTTCTAGCTAAGATTGGGATGATTTCACCACCCCTTATTGTAGGTTTCAGAGAAAGGAGCATATGGCTTTTGGTACATGCCTAAGGTATTACAGTGTTCCTCATATACTCTCCTCATCTTAACGTAAGTGATACACTCTTGCATTGGATGATCAGTTCCACCACACACAAAACAATTTCCACTAGACTCAACACGGGATACATTTTGTATAGGTTTCGAGTCTTTAGCACATAGGATTTCAAGTTTTTTAGTTAAGGCTTCTACCTTTGCTCTAAGGCTATCCTCCTCCCTAAGATGATAGATACCTGTGTTAGTGGGGTTACTTACAGGTCGTGACCTATTAGTACTCTCAGTGGCACTAGGTCTAGTCTAAGTATAGGCATTTCAGCTAAGTCGTCTAAGTACTCTATAGCCTCATCTGCATATTTTTGTAAGAAATTGCCATTACACATCATTTCAACGAACTGACGCTCCCTAGGTGTTAACCCTTCATAGAAATAGCTCACAATGTGCCAGCTCTCATAACCGTGGTGTGGACAAAGAGCTTGCAACTCTTTGTACATTTCCCACGCCTGGTATATGGTTTCGCTGTCTTTTTAGGCAAATGAGTAGATTTGTCTCTTCAAGGTACTAGTCTTATGATATGAGAAGTATTTACTAAAAAATGACTGGGTCATTTCAGCCCAAGTTCCAATCGAACGTGGTTGCAATGAATACAACCAGCTTTTCGCCCTTTCTTTAAGAGAAAATGGGAAGAATTTAAGCCTAATTACATCCATCGTACCATGTTGATTGTGGAACGTTGCTACCACCTCCTCAAATTCCCTAATATGGACATATGTGTTTTCATTTTCAAGTCCATGGAAATTGAGAAGAAGTTGAATCATTCCCGGTTAAAGATCCATGCGTGGCATATTTTGTGGAAATATAATACATGATGGTGTCGATGTGCGTGTGGGGGGAGATAATCATGTAAAGTCCTGTAAGGTGTATCATAATGTTCGCTTTCACTCATTGTGTTGTGTGATGTGATGTTCATGATAACATATGTAGTATCAAAAATAGGGTTAGGAAGAGATTCAAACACTGGAAAAAGTCATGCAATGAATCGTCCTCGCTCGTCTCGGTTCCTATTCATAAACATAAACAACGAATGGAAATATGTGAAAAACAAGAAATAACAATGAATAAAATAAATTAACTGAAAAAAAAAGAAATGAAAAAGAAAAAGGAACAAAGTCACCCTTTTACTGTAAAATCCTTCAGCTTATTGTACCGTCTTCCCCAGCAACGGCGCCAAAATTTGGTTACGCCCAAAGAATAATGCAGTAGTTGTAGTGGAGCTTTGGGGGTGTCGATTCCACTTGGAGATGGAAAAATGCTCAAAAAATAAAAAAAGGGATGAATTGTCCTCTTCAATGTGTAGTAAAATTCAATATTTGAAATGTGAAATTAGAATTAATAACTTGAGGTAATTCCCTCAATTGGATTGGATCGATCACATCAATTATTCATTTTATAACTCAATTGAAGAATTTTCATCCCAACTCTCTAATATGATGATTTATCGAGAAAACAAATTTAATTGACAAATGTAATCCTAAAATCTAGACTTATGATATATTAGCAAATTTTATTGGAACAAGATCAAAGATCGACCATATACATCAAGCATGAGGCAGTAATCAATCCGCCAATAAAGTAATATTGAGATTAAAATTCAACAATTATTTCAATCATTCAATAGAAAGAGCATGAGCATGACTAGATCTATAAATGACTTGATAAAAGTTAAACCAATCTCAACAATAAGTAATTGAAATTGAAACTCAACAAATAGTTTAATTTAACAATGGAAAAAGCATGACCGAATCCATGAAAAATTTTGTAAATGTTAAACCGATTTCAATGTAAATTAATGAAAAGAAAAGTCTAAATACTAGAATTGTTCAACAATGAAAAGAAAAATTACATGAATAAATTGATGTGAAATCTCGGAATCCAACGAGTTCTTCAGTCATTGATCGATGCNTAGAATTGTTCAACAATGAAAAGAAAAATTACATGAATAAATTGATGTGAAATCTCGGAATCCAACGAGTTCTTCAGTCATTGATCGATGCATAGTGAATAAATAATAACTTAATATCATCGCCGGGAGGTCGTTTGACAACAATTTGCCTAACATAGAGAAACATATACTTCTGCTAATCAAGCGATTTGAAAAGATTTTGTGGTCGACACCACATATTATCTTTCTAGTCCTTTTACGAGCAGATTGCTATTTGATGTTCCTATAGAGCTAATTCAACAAATTGCTCATTCCAAGAGCATTTTTAGCCCTGTTTGATAGTCATCCACGCATTATAGAGAGAAATTGAAGAAAATAATGTTTTAAATAATAATTTTTTTGGAAATTATGTGGTTAAAAAGTAAGGATTTTTGTTTATTTTATGTGTAAAATAATTTATTGCGTGAAAGTCCTCAATTTTTACTCATGTTGACATTTATATCTCAATTTTTTTTGTTGCATTTTTTTGTTTAATTTTCAATTGAATTAACACATCTTATTTATGATAATGATGTTTTATCCAAATATTCTGCTAATTACGGATGTGAATTGAAATGAGGGGCACATATTTTGTCAAACTTTTGTATATGTAATTTATTTTGCTTATTTAAAATAAAAGAGATAAAAAAATTATGTCCTCCTAAAGAATGTTGTGACGAAAACTATTATCAAAGATAAGATGTGATAAAAATTTGACGATGGAGACACAAATGTGAAAAGAATAAATGTTGAAGACATTCATTGTAATTAAAATGTGATATAATTACCTTATATAAACTTAGAATTGTTGTGGGGTCTAGTGATATGTGTAATTTCTATATCTATCGAAAGTGAAGAATTTAGAAGTAAAATTGATGAGATTACTACTTAATTTGGTTAAATATCGATTGTTGTATGATATATTAATGTTTGGATGGCTTTTGATCAAAAGAAGTTGTAATCAGTCAAAAAAATGGTGAAAATGAAGAATTTCAAAGTTTGAAGTCTAAATTGTAAATATTCAAAAGTTAATTCGGACCACGAAATGAAGATTGAAATTCATATGAAATCAATAGGATAAAATTAGAGGACGAAGTATTGAAGTTGCATGTGAGAAGGACTCAAGTTAAACAATGAAGCAAAACTGGAGACTAAGATTATAATTTCAAAGTTACATAGTTGCTATCGCACCCTCCTTATAAAAAATCAACAATATAACATGAAGATATATGCTTGTGCAATCACATAGATATAATTTGATAGACGAAGACTGTTTCCTTCTTAGATTGAAAATATGGCAACCATATTTGATGCATATTTTGACCTAATTTAAGTACAGAAATCATCCAATATTGAAAGATGCCCCTCATATCATACATTACATTGAGCCCTTATTTGAACCCCATTTTTTTTTTTTTTAAAAATCATTTTCAACTACATATCTTCAATAAAATAATTTTACACGTAAATAAAAAATTTCATTACTTTTTAACCATACATTTTCCAAAAGAATCACTATTCAAAAATGCATTTGTTTTTTTCAAAATGGAGCTCAAACAAGAGCTAAATCTTGCAAATCAAGGGATTCCAATTGTCACTATTTTGGTAGAAATCATACAATGCATGCTGATGCTACCAAAAATTGTATTTGTTGATTTTCGAGTTTGATGACTGAGAATGAATACGAACAAGATATTTTGATACCTGAAACAAAGGCGTCGATGTGTGTCCTCGTCTCTTCTCCGTGCTTAAGTCAGAAAGAGAATTTATGTGTGAGGTTAAGTACTGAAAAATATGTAAAAATGTACCTAAATAATGAATTGAAGCCTTGTATTTATAGAAGTAGGTAGCTCATTTCTGGTTGGACTTGGTTTGCTACGTGTCCTTATCCTTAGGTCAAGTCATAGTTTGACTATGATACTCACCGATATCGACTAATTTTGGACATAGGAGCCTTAAATTGGGGTATTTGGTTAAACTTAGAATTCCTAGAAAGTAGAATCAATCTATGTCTAAAGAAACCTTTGAATTTGGCTAAGGAAAAGGCCCGAGAACACAACAATCTTTGGGGGTCATACAACCTTGAGGACTTATTCCAAGGACACCATCACCATGTTATCGTAAGTGCTCTATTGCCAACCCTCGAGATACCCCGAGGACTATTTCATACACGAGGATGAATAGTCCATTTTAGCATATATCACTCCTCGAGACTTCAAAGCTCGAGATGATGATAATGACCCTATCACATGCTTTTACGTTCTCATAGAGATATAGGCATATCACATTGAATGATAATTTTAATTCTATTCACTAGAGATTATTAAATGAATTAAGAACACTAATAAACAAGAATGAATAAATATTGTCATGATATTAAATTGTATTCAAATGGATTAATAAGGGAGATTCAAAACCTAGTTCTTGTTCAAACCAAGTTTACGAATTTAATTGTTCATTATTTAATTTAATTTGATAATTAGTATAAATTCACAAAATAAAATTTGATTATTCAATTAGAGTTAGCAATAATTAACGCTAGATGAAATGCACCGTCTCCGTGAAATGATACTCTATTAATCACTTTATTACTAATCTATGATATCGTACATTTACGAAATTTTGCAGATCATCTAGTTCAGCACCTGCTTGACAACCATTAAAATGATTTTTTTTTTAGGGAAAATGAGTTTTGAAATAGTGATTTTTTTAAAAATACGTTAATAAAAAGTATGAAAAAAATTTTGAATTACGTACAAAATATTTATTGTTCAAATATGTGATTTCAAATGAATTTAAGAAAAAAAAAAGGAAATTTTGCCTTTATTAAACAAGGGCTCAAAGACCCACCTCCTAGAAAGAAGATATTGACTTGATGGAAAAAAAAAAAAACATAAGTCCCCGTTTGTCTGTCATTCTCCTAAAAATTATTTTTATTTAAAATTCATTTTCAATTGTAATTTCTCACAATAAAATATTTTACACATTAATTAAATTTTTTTTGACCTTTTAAACACATATTTTTAAAAAATTGCTGTCTAAAATATATATACATATATATATGGAAAAACTCTTTGATGGAGATTGATAAATAAATTCCTCTATAATATTGGACAAGATCTACTTAAAACTGTAATTCATTATCGAAGCCCACTCTTCTTCTTCCACTGCTCAGATCTCCTCTCTCTCTCTCTCTCTCTCTCACTGTAACACTCCTTCCCTACGAAAATGCACACAACCTCGTGTATCTATAGCTCACCGTTACATAGATAGCTCTATTGCAAATATAGACCGAGTATTTGCGATTCTTTTGTTTATAAATATATATATATATATATATATACAGTTATTGTAGTCAGTTTGATAAATCGGTCCGGCGATCGTGATGGCGGTGGCTGTCCGCGGCGGAAGAGTTGGATCGGGTGGTGGATCCGGGCTCCGTAACTATTTCAGCTACAGGATCTTCGTGTCCGCCATGTTCACTCTCCTCTTTCTCGCTACTCTCTCCGTGCTCTTTACCTCGTACCCCTCTCACCCTGACTCTGTAAGCTCTGCCATTTCCCGTTTAATTACTTTGTGTGTGCTTTTGTATGCTCAATTAAATCTTTTCTTTATGTTGTATATTTATACGATATGGATGCGTTTAATGACATTTCGGGGAGTAATTAAAAGAGAAAGTCCTGTCAGAAGGAAAATTGAATCTATTTTTCAAAATTCGAGCTGCTTTAGATTTTGTGAACTACATTAATAACTGCTTTTTTGGTCTGTGTGCTTGAGATGGGTTATTTGAACGTATCAATTTCTGACTCTATTTTATCGTTTCTGTTCCATTTAATTGTCGAGATCATTGGGAAAGTATACATTTTTCTGAAAATTTAGCTGACATGTTAAATCTATCTATGAACTGATCTTGGGTATCAATTTTGTTTGTATAAAATAATAGAGACGTGTGTGTTTATTTGGTGCATATGATCAGAAGACTTTACTAGTGTATAGTTGCGTCATGAAGAGGATTAATGAGAATAAAGAAAGTGAATTGTATCTGGATGTGAATTTAAATAGACAGCGTTTACTAAATTAACAGGTGATGGAGACTTCAGGAAATGCATATGCAAGCCGAACATTTCTAGCACTGCAGTCTGATCCGTCAAAGACAAGGTTAAATTTGATATATAATCAAGCAAATAATCATATTGCCTTAGTGAATGCATATTTCACTTATGCTAGGAGGCTCAAGCTAGAGATTTCTAGGCAACTTAAGATGTTTGATGACTTGGCTAAGAATTTTTCGGACCTTCAGTTGAAGCCAACATATCGCTTAGCATTGTTTGAATCTGACGGGCCTGTTGATGAGGACGTGTTGAGGCAGTTTGAAAAGGAGGTCAAGGATAAAATCAAGGTTGCTAGGTTGATGATTGCAGAAGCCAAGGAGTCCTATGATACTCAGTTAAAGATTCAGAAATTGAAAGATACAATATTTGCTGTTAATGAGTCACTTTTGAAGGCCAAGAAGAATGGGGCTTTTACGAGCTCAATTGCAGCAAAATCGACTCCCAAGAGTTTGCATTGTCTTGCAATGCGGCTCATGGAGGAGAGAATTGCACATCCTGAAAAGTACACGGATGATGAACCAAAGCCTGAGTTTGAGGATCCAAGCTTATACCATTATGCTATATTTTCCGACAATGTGATTGCAATCTCTGTGGTGGTGAATTCAGTTGTTAAGAATGCAGAGGAACCTGAGAAGCATGTTTTTCATATCGTTACTGATAGGATGAATCTAGCTGCAACAAAGGTTTGGTTTAAGATGAGGCCGATACAAGGGCGAGCCCATATTGAGATCAAAGCGGTGGATGATTACAAGTTCTTGATCCCCTCATATGTGCCAGTTCTTAGACAAGTCAAGTCTGCAAATTTGCAGAAGTTTTACTTTACAAACAGGGCAGAGAATTCCACTAAAGACATGAACAACATGAAATTTAGAAACCCCAAGTACTTATTAATGCTGAATCACCTGCGGTTCTACTTGCCAGAATTGTACCCAAAGCTGCACAAAATCTTGTTTCTGGATGATGACGTTGTAGTTCAGAAGGATTTAACTGCCCTGTGGAGAATTGACATGGACGGAAAGGTGAACGCAGCAGTTAATACTTGCTTTGGGTCTTTCCGTCGTTATGCTGAATATTTGAACTTTTCTAACCCTCTCATCAAGGAGAAGTTCAATCCTAGAGCTTGTGCTTGGGCTTTTGGAGTGAATATGTTTGACCTTGATGCTTGGCGAAGTGAGAAATGCACTGAGCAATATCATTACTGGCAGGATTTGGTAAATGGTTTATGCTTTCCTGATTTACCTTTCCCTTCTTTTTGTTCTGAAACAAAATATAGCACAATTTTTTTTTTTTTGCGGTTATCATGCTAGTTACGGAAAGTTTTTCTTTTTGATTGATCAGAATGAGGATCAAACCTTATGGAAATTAGGCACACTACCGGCTGGGTTGATTACATTTTACTCAACAACCAAGTCATTGGATAAAACATGGCATGTTCTGGACCTTGGAATCAATCCTAGTATTAGTATGGATGAAATCAATAAAGCTGCTGTCATCCATTTCAATGGAGACATGAAGCCATGGCTGGATATTGCTATGAACCATTATAAGCATCTCTGGACTAAATATGTTGATGATGAGATGGAATTCGTGCAGGCTTGCAATTTTGGCTTGTAAAAGTGAATTCTTACCGTATTAACAACTACAAGGTAAGACTGAAATCAGTTTACAGTCATTCCAATACATTTTTTAAAGCTTTTATAGATCTTTCATCTCAAGGTACAACTTGCATAGTGTAACTCTTAGTATTTATTTTCTCCTACAGAAAATTTGTTCTGTCAGGTGTTACTTTGCTCTTGTTATTATGTCATGAACTAAAACGAAGGCGCATAGTTTTGTATACACCAAATACATTTTTGCATGATATATATTTTTCTGAAAACAGCTTACTGTATGTAAAGTGAGTTTTTTTTTCTCTTGCTTAATTCTTAGCCAGTTTGCATAGACAATATCTTGAACTTGCAACCAATTTCTAGTACCGTAGTATGTACTTGTGTACTCTATTATGATTTTTTAGCGAAAGAGGTGTAAGTTATGCCATGCTTAGCCTATCTTGAATGTGCTGGTCCTGGGCTGTGCTGTGCTGGCCAGATGATTTCATTCATTTCCCATTTATTACATTATAACGCTACATATTCTACGGAAGGAAATAGTCTTATTCATACATAAACCATAGTTATCATACCCGACTTGGCAAAGTCTGGATTGACAGATTAGGACATTGCTTGGACCAGTGGATTACTTCTTGTTTCGAATAGGGTGGAACAACGAAACCGCCAAATCGAACCGAAACCCTTTTTTTGAAACCGTTGACGGATCCGTCAACGTTTTGGTTTTGAACCGAACCAAACCGCTTTGAAGTTGTTTGATTTAGGTTTTAATTTTTGCAAATCGTTTCAAACCGTCAAACCGCTTAAAAAAAATCAATTTTAAATTTAAATTTTATTCAACCTAATTAAAACCAAATGCATTCCAATTAAAAGATACCTTCAGATTAGACTCAATCTAATTAAATTCAATACTCAACTTCACTAAATGCCCAATTAGATACTCATCTCAACTTTAAAATTTAAATTCAATCCTTAATCCTTTAATACCTGTGTGGTACTTTCAATTAACTTCTAGGTTATTTCTTCCTCTTCAAAATCTAACAATAAATGTACGTGAATTTCTACTATTTATATTTTTATATATTGATTCTTTATTTTAATTCATATTCATGAACAGTGTTTTGCTTGTTAATTTTCTGCATATTTTCTTAATTTATTTTTACATTGATTTGAATAATGAAAAAAAAGGTTTTGATGTTTTGCTACTATTCTAGGATTTCAAGATTTGTTTTTCCTTCAAGATTTGTATTGATTTAGATGATTATTTAAATTTTTTTCAAAATTTGTTTTTCCTTCGAGATTTGTATTGATTTAAATGATTAATTAAAAAAATTTCAAGATTTTTTTCCTTCAAGAATTAATTGCACAAAATAATATTTTTTTGTATATTAATTTTGCACAGAATTGCACAAAATAATGCATTCAGTGACGCCAATTTTTTTGCACATAATACATTATTTTTGTATATTAATTTTGTATAACATGATTGATTAATCATGTTGCATAATATGATTTTTTTTTTTTTTAATGTAGATAATTAGATATGGATTCGATTTCAGAAGAACAAAGTAATCATGAGACCGATTATAAATTTCCAATGAATAGTGAAATTGTGAAATGCAACGAAGTGTGAAAGGTAAGAAGGGACATAAAATGTCCGATGTGTGGGCTCATTTTGATATAAAAAAGGATGGAACTGTAGAATGTATTTATTGTGGACAAGTATATAAGCATCAATTTAAATGTGGGACTAGTACATTGCGAAATCATATCGAGGATTTGTGCAAGAAGTATCCATATATGTTTCAAAACAAAAAGCAAAACACATTGAATTTCTATGGTAATTCTA
>CAIGRP010044692.1:0-16114 GCA_903798385.1 Fraxinus cuspidata
TGTGCCTTCGTGGTATTGGGAGAGGGATTTCTCAGCATAGTGATTTTATTCCTTCGTGTCATTGAGTAGCCATGTGGTAGTTTGATTAGGGTTCTTGGTATGGTTTGATACCGTTCTTGTGTACAAAAGGGTACAATTAACTCCTTTCTGAGCTATATATGAATATGTAATTGGTTTCTTTATTGTGCTATTCAATCTTGGTAATATTCAGTTTGATGCTTCCATTTTCGTATTTGTCCTTACACATTTTTTGGCTGATAGAAAGACGTTTGATTCATTTCAAGAATTGAATCAATGATGTATAAAATTATAATACTCTTGATATATTTTGCTCATAGAATAATGTTTGTTTCTATTGACTGAATTCGAAATTTGTTACTGCTTAATTAAAGACATTCATTTCTTGCTCTCCTTGGTCATTTGATCCTTTTCTTTTTATTTATTTATAGTTAATTTAGTAATCAATTTTTCTTGTATTGTATTGAATGGAGGAAAGAAACAAAAGATCTCTGCATCGATGTAACATTTTGGAGTGTGAATATTGTTTTTTTTTTAGTGGAAAAAAATTTTATGTTAATTTTTTCTTGTGTAATTTTATTTTTTTTACTTAATAGCCCGGCCTGTAATCCGGTCCTTGACCCGTCCCTACTTTAAGATATGTTGGGTTAAAATTTGCAGAAAATTGTCGAAATTCTTCGAAGATTATGAAGAATTCAGAAGTTACTTACAATTCGTTGAGAAGATTTGTAAAATTAAATAGTTAGTTTTCACCATTTTCTCGTTTTAAAAGTTTCTCCAATTTTAGTCATTAACAAATGAAAACATAAAGGATAAGAACAAACGATATTCGCGACAAACCTAGCATTTATAAAACAATAGTTTTTGGTTTCAATAGCATTTATAAAACAATAGCATTTATAAATAAAATAGTCATGCTACACAACCATCTTTTTCGACAGAGTGGTTGACATAATGTCATATTAAACTTTTTAAAATACAATAATCATTTTCATCCACCTACATATATGTCAAAGTAACAAAATTCTAAACAAAAAATAGCATAGGCCATCGGTCTCAATAGTTTTTGGTTTATGAAAAAACAAAAAGAAAAAACCAGTGGTATGCTCAGACTGGTGCGTTTCGTCATACACTCCGTACATTTTTTTATGAAATTGCCAAATTTTAAAATTTAACTTGGTCTTGAAAAATATGATCATATCCAAATGTCTCGACCCAACACCACTCCCAACAATTATTTAACTATAGTATTTAGTAATTTGCTTTAGTATAAAAATATCCCGTAATTCACAAGCTCGATTCCATGCATTAATATTACGTGGAATATATAATATAACCTTACTTAGACCCTGTTTGGGCTCCGTTTTAATGAGGCTTTGAGAAAATGTATTATGAAATAGTATTTTTTTTTTTTTTTTGAAGAATGTGTGGTTAAAAAGTAAAGAAAATTTTTGAATTTACATTTAATATTATTTTATTGAAAAACGGTTGGTAAGAAAAAAAAATATATATATATATATTAAAATTTTAATGGAGCCCAAACAAGAACTTACATTTATTTGGGCAAGTAAATGTCATTTCAATCCCAAAACTTTGATCACCACAAGAATAAATCTTGAGAACATTGTTGGGATTTGATACAGAATGAATTTCGGGCGATGATGTAAACGTTAGATTAAATTATTACCAAAAACTAAGTCCAAAAGCTCAAACTGAAAACAATGAGGGCCGTTGGAAGTAAATTAAATAATTAATGTTGATCATGACTCATATATATTAGCTCTGGATGACTTTGAATCTTGAATCATTTAACATCGTTTATTGGTCCAACTAAATCCTAACCAGTCTATATATATTGTGCTTTTGCTCTAACCATTTTGTATGTGATTTGTGTGTTAGAAGGAAAAAAAATGGCAGCTTGCTTAGAGAGAAAAAGCCGGTGGCTTTCTTTGCATTTGGCCTCCATCTCGTGTTTCTTTATTGTTTTCTCATGCCTTTGTGGCTTATAAATCATCACCGTTATCTTGTCCTTTGTGAGTAAGATTGAGGAGCAACCGAGGTGAATATATTGGTTGTGAGTGGGAACCGTTTGGTTTGGTTGTTTGGTAAAGAAAGGTAACTTGAAACTGAGCTTGGAAAATATCGTTTTAATTGCCCTTAGAGCAGGTTTCCGCTACAATTGGTATCAGAGCTTCAAGATGGTGGATTTGACTAAAACAATGGATTGAAAATCAATAAAAAAAGTGGCTGAAACGAAGCAGAAAAATAGATCGAAAAACTGTCAAAAAATTGCCAAAATTCGAGGTTGTTTTCGTGATTTTAGATCGATCCAAAAGGAGTTTGGTAAAACAGAGACCACCGGAGTAACGTACATGTGGAGACTCTCCTGGGTAGCCGGCTCATGAGATCGTCACTGACGCGTGGCGGAGGCACATGGAGCCCACAAGCATAGAGTTTAAGTGGTGTGTGGAGGGTTTCCTGGCGACAGTGTCTTCGGGCAGTTTGTCTTGAAATTTTTCTTGACATTTGGTATTGTTAGTTTTCTGTTTAAGGTTATACAGTGAAGTCTAGGCGATTGTGTTCTTCGCGTGTTCAGGATTCGATCATGGTTGATTGATTCCTGCTATTGTTGGAGACCTTAGGACGAATAGTGGTGGTCTTAAAGTAATAAATTCGCATCTCTCGATATTTATGGGCCTTCAGATGTGGTCCGCTCGGTATTGTGTTCTTTCTTTTGTTATTGCAGTTAAGATTATTGTGTAGTATAACAATTTATTTTTCACAACAAAAGTCATCGTGTAGGAGGTAACTATTGCATGTTGCTAGACTTAGAAATTTCTTGTTAATTATTTGCCTTAAATTCTTCATGAATTCATTGTCAATTATTTTTCATGGTTAGAATTGCACATAACATTCGGAAAGTTTATTTGACCATCCCGTGTGAATTGTGTATGTACTTTTTCTTATGGTCGTCAATTGGTTGCATTTTGTGTTTTGTGCATTTTTTGGTAAAAATGACAACACGTTTTGAGTTGTGTTGTTTTAATGAAAAAATTGTTTTTTAAATCTGGCAAAATAAAAAGGCTTTTTCATAAAACTTTTGATGGCAAATGAGGTCGAAGGCAAGTGCGAAAATTAAGATGTGTTTTATCTGCTGTAAATTTGAACATGGTGAAATAGTTTGTCCTAGGTATGATAATAAAAGGAAAGATAAGGTGTGAAACAAGGCGAATATGGCTATATGATCGAGTGATGACCCTGGTGAGATTTATTGAGAATAAACCTAGTTACTTTATGTGCATCCGTGTGTAATCCGTTCTGTATGTGTGTGATCACTTTATTATGTTGTATGGTTATATGTGCATTTCATTGCGTTTGATATGTGTATTTGCATGAATTTGACAGTAATTTAATTACTTGTTGTAATGTGCTTTCATGCATAGTAGATTTGTGTAAGAGAGTGTGGTAATGTGAAGAAAGAAGGGCGGCCATTTTCTCCTTCATCTTTGTGAGCCTATGTGGTTGCATGCATATGTGGGTCATCTTCTTCCTCTTTGTGAACTCGTTTGTGAGTGTACTAAAATAACTAACTCTTTCTTCTATTCTCTTTGTGAGTGCTACCTTCACCCATTCCTCTGTGGATTTTTGAGCATTGGTGTTAGAGTGACCTTGTGGTGCGTGGGTTGATTTATATTGAGCTTTAACCTTTGTGGTCGCCAAAGGTGTTGATTTGTCGTAGTGGTATTGTGATGCATTAGGAGTGGATGGTGTCTATTGGTGATGTAGAGTATAGATGCCTAGGGGTACATTAGTGGTTTGTACTGGGATGTTGAGTGAGACATTTAGATCATGATTAGAGAGGTGATTAAATGTTGGAATCATTTATCTATGAAGAGACCTATTATTCATTTAAGCTCAGAGAAGTGATGTGGTAATAGAAGATTATCCCAAGGTAGGGATGGCAAAATAGCTCCTCGGCTTGGGCCGCCTGTGGCTTGGCCCCATTTTAGGGAAAGGTTCGAGCCCGAGTAGGCCCGGACGAGTTGAGCCCCTTTAAAAAAAAAACAATAATTTTGAAAACAGCAGCCGTAGCATGTAAGAAGAAAAAATTAAAAATATTCAAACAAGGTAGCTGTCTACACGTTGTAGGCAGCTATAAAATATTCTGCCTACGATGATTATAACTGGTCCCAAGCTCGGATAAATGATGAGGGTTTTAACTTTTATTTATAGTACGTATGCACAAATTTTAAATTCTTTAGGAAAAAATTTAGAGTTAACATGAAAAAAAATAATCGAGTCGGCTCGACTTGCTAAGGCTTGAGCCGAAAGCTCGGGTCGAACCTCAATTTTTTACTCATCTTGGGTACAAAAACTCGAACCGAGCTCGAGCTTCGAGTTTCAACTCGTGGCTCCGCTCAACTTAATTCGGTTTGTTGACATGGCTATCCCCAGGATTTAGAATCTATAGAGGTCTACCGTTAGACATGAGTTGAGTGATTAATCTAGTGAGCATGGGATATAATAAGTGTGGCAAGATCTTTTCGTAGGGTCATTTATGCATTTGTTGCAGGCGTATTAATCTCTTGATTGATTAACTGTTGTTTTGTGTGAATGTTACTTTTTTGAAAAAAATCTGTGTTATCATATATGATATCTCTATCGCATGTGTTATTTGCTCTTGATTGATTAATGTGATTATCTGCTCCTACTTGGATATTTGTTTGTAACATTAGCCCTAGTGAGTACATGAAACACGTATGGTATGTGTTTCAGATTCAAAATACGAGGTAAGGTCCATGCTTCAAATTTTATTGGTCGCCTTGATTATACAAGCGTTAACTTTGTGTTTTGATTGCCTACAGATTGATTGGGCATAAAGGTGGAGATTTATTGGGTTTTGATGCCCAATGAATCCCGGACGATGATGTAAACATTGAATTAAATTATTATCTACAACCAAGTCCAAAAGCTCAACCCAAAATAACGTGGGCAGTTGGAAGTAATTTAAATAAATAACGTTGCGCATGACCCATATATATTATCTCTTGAATGACTTTGAATCTTGGCCCAGTTAACCTCTTTTATTGGTCCAACTAAAGTCTAACGTAACACACACATACACACACACACACATATATAGTATTTGTTGTAGCCGTTTTGTGTGTGGTTTGTGTGTTAGAAGGAGAAAAATCGGCAGCTTGCTTGGAAAGAAAAAACTCGTGGCCTCCATCTCGTGTTTTTTCCATTGTTTTTCTCGTGCCTTTGTAGCTTACAAATTATCACCATTATCTTGTCCTTTATGGGTGAGATTGGGGAGCAATCGAGATGAATATATTGGTTGGGGTTGGAGCCGTTTGGATTAGTTGTTTGGAAGAGAAAGATAACATGAAATTGAGCCCGAAAAAGACCGTTTTGACAATCCTTGGAGCAAGTTTTTACGACAAATATGATTTGACATCACAATTTAGGTCAATGTTTCAATTTCTAACATTACTACATAAAACCTTGGGTTTTTTTTTTTTGTTAAAAAATTGGTTTTAATTAGTTTCTTTGACCAATTATTTTAATGGGTTTCATTAGTTGGACAAAAGATTTTTTTGGTCGAGTGTGTTCTACTCCATGAGTAGATTAATGAAATATATTTATTTTCTAAAAATCAATCTGGGTGAATGAGAAATTAAGACTAAAAGATGACCACTTGAAGTTAAAATAAATTGGAAATGAAAATCGGTGGAAAATTGAAAAATGACAATCTCACATCGAAAAAATTATAAGAATAGAAACCACTTTATATTGTTCAACTTTGGGACTTCGGTTTGTGTCTCAAAGGGTACCAATAGGCTTTGAAAGTAAAAGGACATACATGCTAGTAGGTTGACCCAAAGCTCATACACGTGCGTCGCCATTCGTTCGTCCATTCAAGTTTATACATATATTTTTTGTAAAATTATATTATTTTATTATTATTTAAAATAACGTTTGTATTTATATTATTTATTTTCTCAAATTTTCTGTACTTAACACACGGTATCTTATAGAAACTGACGATTGACAGTTGAATTGCCTGTCCAAACGGGTTGTGTCTGTTTAAGACACAACATTTCGATTTTGTGTCTTTTAGACACAAAATTTCAACTTCTATATATAGGTCCCCAGACTCTGAATTTATTCATTCCAAATCAATTCCAATTTTTCTCTCTTGTAAATTATATTCGTTCCTTCCTGTATTATTCCATATTTTGGATTTCGGTTTCGAATATTATTTTCGTGCATTTTAGTCCTTCAGTTTTAGAATGATCAAAAACATTAAAAGGTTTGCCGATCTTGTAATTTGGAGTGCTACTATTACAAGTCGATGTCATTATATTTTGGGAGACGAGTGAGTAAGACCATCGCATCATTGCGGGGCATTATCAATGTGAAAGAGTCGAACTCTTCCTTCGACCATTTTATTTCATTCATTTTTGCAAGTCGGTATTATGCTCAACTGTTTGTTCACTGCAAAAGATCATCTTGAAAATAAATTATTGCGCAATAAAATCATTATTTGCCAACAATCTGAAGACGATAATGACAAGTAATATTATATCTGTCGTAGGCCCTAACATTAAAGACGATAATGACAAGTAATATTATATCTGTCGTACCCCCTAACATTGCTCGCGAGGAGAAATCGAAAAATTTCATAAGAGTGAATTTTAAGAGATGACAATAGAAAATGTTGTTTTATCTTACAACTCTGAATATGGCAAAATTCTGAGTAAAGATGCTCCAACTGTAGAGGATGAGGAAACAAATCCTCAAAAACGAGTAGCATTCGATACATGGAGTCATGGTGACTTTTTGTACTGGAACTACATCCTCAATTTCCTTGACAACACACTTTACAACATATACAATTCGGTTAAGACAACTAAATGATAGAAAAGAAGTACAAAGCGTAAGATACCGAATTGAAGAAATTCGTTATAGAAAAATTCATGGACTTCAAAATGATAGATTCTAAAATAGTGATGAATAAAGTCTAAGAGCTACAAATCATCTTGCATGACATATATGCAGAAGGTATGAAGCTCTATGAGCCGTTTCAAGTCACTGTGATTATCAAAAAATTATCACTAATGTCGAAAGATTTCAAGAACTACCTAAAACATAAACACGAGAAAATGGGACTTGAAGATTTGATAGTAAGATTAAGAATTAAGGAAGATAATCAAAATTCTGACAAAAATCTGAAAAGTTACAAATGGAAGCAAAGTCAATTTGGTGGAGCCAAATACTAACAAAAAAAGGAAGCACGTGGGTAATGGAAACAAAAGAGTAAGACTAAGAAATTCAAAGGAGATTGCTATAACTGAGGTAAGTTTGGTCATATGACAAAGGACTGTCGACAAAGAAAAAACAAAACAAAAAGGACCAATTACACTAGACCAAGGAAGATAAATTATCTAACGGTATGTCTGAACTAATACTCTTAGCTGTTGTATTTGATGAAATATGGTGGACAATCCGAGAGAATGGTTTGTAGACACTGGTGCTACTCATCACGTTTGTGCTACTAAGGAGATGTTTTCACCTTACACTCCTATCAATTGATGACAACTATTCATTGGTAATTCGACAACATCAAAAGTTGTTGGTCTAGGTAAAGTAGGGTTAAAGATGATATCAGGAAAAGAATTAACACTCATCGAGGTGCTATATGTTCCCGATATTTATAAAAACTTGGTATCTTGAGCTTTGTTAAGTAAAAATGGGTTTATGTTAGTATTTGAGTCTGAAAATTTTGTACTCACAAAAAATGGCATGTTTGTGGGTAAAGGGGTACTTAACCAATTGGCTATTCAAAATGAATGTAATACTTGTACTTCTAATTCTGATATTAATAAAAATAAATATTTTTCTTACTTGATTGAGTCTTCTAATTTATGGCATGATATATTAGGATATATTAATGTTAATACTTTATGTAAATTAGTAACCTTAGATTTATTCTCTTCTATTTCATTTTATCAAAATTATCGGTGCGAAACATGTGTAGATGGTAAATTAACCAAAACATCATTTTGTTCGATTAAAATGAACTCGAATTCTCTAGAATTGATTCATAGTGATATTTGTGATTTAAATTTTGTACAAACTAAAGGAGATAAAAAAGTATTTTATTACTTTTATAGGTAATTGCACTAGGTAATGATATGTCTATTTGCTATAGAGCAAAGACAGGGCCTTAGAAGCATTTAAGCAATACAAGAATGAGGTTGAGAATCAATTTAGCAAACAAATAAAAGTTGTTCATAGCGATAGAGGTATAGAATATGGAGCACCATTTGAAGAATTTTGTTCAAACTCTGGGATTGTTCATCAAACTACAGCTCCTTATTCACTTAAGTCGAACAATATTGCGGAATGCAAAAATCGTACTCTGAAAGAAATGATGAACTATATATTGATTAGTTCTAGTTTACCTTAAATTTGTGGAGGGGGGGAGGGGGAGGGGGAGGGGGAGGGAAGCAATTCTCTCGACTAACCACATTCTAAATAAATTACTATACAAAAGTAGGAATGAAACTCCTTATGAGTTATGGAACGGTCATAAACCTTCGCACAAATATTTAAAAGTTTGGGGGTGTTTAGCTAAGATAGAAGCACCAAAGCCCAAACAAGTTAAAATAGGGCTTCAAAACCATCAATTGCATATTCATTGGATATGCTAATAACAGTAGTACTTATCGGATCCTATTACATAAGTCTGACGTTCTGGATGTACATGAAATACTATAATTGAATTTAGGAATTGTGTATTTTTTGAGGACATTTTTCCTTGTAAGAATAGGAAATAAATAAGTTCGCAAAAATAAACTTATGACACTATATCTGGTAATCATCAAAGTGATGAAAAACCAAGACGTAGCAAAAAGACAAAATCTACATCTTTTGGTCCAAATTTTTTGAACTTATTTGTTAGAAAATGAACAAAGAAGCTCCGTTCAGGAAAGAGGATATCAATAGTGAAATTGATTCTATTATGAAAAATCATACCTGAGAGTTGGTAGATCTCCGATTTAATAACAAAAATGGATTTTCAAAAGAAAATTAAAGTTTGATTGATCAGTTAATAAATATAAGTTTGGATTGGTAGTTAAAGGAATCAAACAAAAAAGTCTTGATTTTTTCGATACATACTCACCATAACAAGGATAACATCTATTAGAGTAATAAATTGCAATAACATTGCATAATTTGGAAATCTATGAGATGGACATCAAAATAGCTTTCTTAAATGGTGAGCTAAAAGAAGAAATTTGCATGGAACAACCGGAGGGATTCATTGCTCCTGGACAAGAGAAAAATGTGTGTAGACTCGTTAAGTCGTTATACGGACTAAAACAAGGGCCAAAACATTAGCATGCAAAATTTGATAAAACTATGTTTTAAAATTGCTTTAAAATTAACGAGTGTGATAAATATGTTTATATTAAAACCAAATCTAGTGCATATGCAATCGTATGTCTATATGTTGATGATATACTAATTATCAGTAGTAATTGTGATATCATAACAACTACTAAGAAAATGTTGACAAAATATTTTGACAAGAAAAATATGGGTATTGTAGATGTACTATTAGGAATTAAAATCCATAAGACATCCGAGGGACGTGTTCTACCACAATCTCATTGTATTGAGACTGTACTTAATGAGTTTCGTATATATGATGAAAATTCAGTTAAAACTCCGGTAAACTTAAGGTTACATTTGGCTAAACATAAAGGTGAACCCGTATCTTAATTTGAGTACTCTCAGATAGTAGGTAGCCTAATGTATATTACAAACTGTACTTGTCCGGATATTGCGTATACAATAAACAAGTTTAGTAGATTTACAAGTAACCCAAATAATGGCCGTTGGAAAGCACTGATAAGGATTCTTAGATATCTACAATACACCTCAAATCTTGAATTACACTATACTAGATATCCATCTGTATTAGAAGGATACAATGATGCTAATTACATATCAGTTACAAAAGACTAAAAATTCACTAGTGGTTATTTTTTTACCATTGGTGGTGCGGCCGTAATTTGGAAATCTTCTAAACAAATATGTATAACTCGATCCACGATGAAATCTGAGTTCATAGTTTTAGATAAAGCTAGAGAAGAAGCAGAATGATTTCGTAATTTTTAGAGGATATTCCATGTTGGCACAAACATGTGTATACAATTAGTAAGCATTGTAATAGTCAGCTAGCTATCGATAGAGTACAAAGTAGTATGTATAATGATAAGTTTCAACATATTCGTCGAAAACATAATACAATTAACTAGTTGATCTCAAATGATATTATTTCCATAGATTATGTAAAGTCTTGAGAAAATCTCGTGAATCCTCTTTCCAAAGGCTTACTAAAAGATCAAGTATATTGTCTATCAAGGAGAATGTGCCTAAAGCCTACTACGTAAGGATCTTTGTAATGGTAATCCAACATTATTGACTGAAAATTCTAAAATCTTGTTTCAATGGGACAACAAAGTTATGAAGATATAAATAGCACTTTGCAATTAACTTATACCCATTCTTACGATAAGAAAAGTTCTGTAGAAAGTTTTAGGTTGAGTTATACTTTTAATAATTTCTATACCTTGGATTATCTAAGTGAGGTATGGTAACTTTATTAGGAGATCACCTACACAAGTGTGAAGTGAGAATGTTTTAAAGGCTTAGGGACTGTTCTCTTTGTGTTTCAATTTTGTATTTTGAGTTTAAAATTTATTTTGGGTTTTGTGTTTTGAGTATTTATTTTGAGATTGTTGAAAATATATTCTTTTGGCATTTTGAAAAATTAATTTAAAAACACCCAAAATGCGTTTTGAAAATTTTGACTTGATTATAACTGAAAACGTTTGTAAATTTTTTTAAAAAATGCATTTTCGAAATGGGAAAGAGAACGCGTTTTCACTATTTTAGAAAATAGAAAACAGAAAACGGCTTGAAATGGTAAAGAGAGGCCCTTAAATTCTTTAAATCACTTATAAAATCTAAGAGTTTTTCAGAGTTAAAATGAATACAATAGTGAGAACTCGAAAATACTATGGAAGTTATTGTGTTGATATTATTGTCTTTGTTTACACCAACGGCTGACATTTTAAGACACCGCGTTCATGGATTAGCCCAGTAAATCCAATAGTATTATATTACAGAACGTTCAAATCCATATGGTACCTATCCGGATGCAATAAATTTCCGCCTGATCTCTATAATGTCTGCATATTTTATTCCATTAATTTTTATTCATGTGTGAAATTGTTAAAAAATTGGTTTTAATTAGTTGGTTTGACCAACTTTTGACCAATTATTTTAGTGGGTCTTGTTAGTTGGACAAAAGATTTTTTGGTTTGGTGAATGAGAAATTAAGGTCAAAAAATGACCACTTGAAGTTGAATAAATTGGGAATAAAAATTGATGAGAAATTGGAAAGTGACAACTCACATAAGAAAACTAGAAGAATAGAATTCATTTTATACTGCTCCAGTTTGAGATTTGGATTTGAGTCCCAAAGAATATCAATAATTTTTGAAGAGAATAGGACCTTCATGCTAATAGGTTGTGTCCAAGACCAATCAGCTCGGTACGACACAAAACGACACGGGTCATAGGTCATGGGATTTAGCTTGAGCTTGGGCTTAGGTTTGGGTCAAGTTGGTATATATTTTTTAGGTAAAATAATATTTGTATTATATTATTTTATTATTATTTAAAATATTATATTTATTTATATTATTTATTTTCTTGAATATTGTACGCGACATGTAGCATCTTCTTGCAAATGGCGGTTGATGGTTGAAATGTCTGTCCAAATAGGTTGTGTCTTTTTAAGACACAACTTTTCGACCGTTGTGTCTTTTGAACACAATTTTTCAACTTCTATATATAGGTCACATACCATGGATTTTATTCATTCAAAATCAATTTCGATTTTTCTCTCTTGTAAATTATATTCTTTCATTATTATATTATTCCTCTAATTTCAGAGAGATCGAAAATGTTAGTAGGTTCGCTGATCTTGTAATTTGAAGTATGACTATTACAAGTCGAGATCGTTGTACCTTAGGAGATGAGTGTCGTAAGACAGACAGCACTAGTGTTACATTTTTTCTATCGCAAGTGTACGATATCGTAACAAGTAGTATAGTGGACCTTTGAGTCCGAATTATCGTTCACACGATGACTAAATTTCAGACTTAATATACTTTTCCTAACTCCTACTTGATAAAAAAATAAAAAATAAAGAATGGTAATAGTTGTGAATTTGAGTCCGAATGATCATTCCCACGAGAACTATACTTTAGACTTAATCTACTTTTCCTAACTCCTATGTGATAAAAGACGAAGAAAGAATGGTAATAGTTGTGAATATTTTTTTTTTTTTTTTGTGAACTAACTACCTTAAACTAATGGAAAGTATAAGAATATTACAAACAATGAATGATTGATAAAAGATTCAAATACTTAATGAATATTGGGGCAAAACAAGTCCATCTAATGATCACCTTAATTCTTAATTCAAGATTCTAACATAATCTAATGTTCGGTTGAATTCTTCAATTGTATTCAATTTACCCCTCTCGAGTTCTCATTGAACCTATTTAACTTATTCAATTCCATATCTCCATGCAAATTACCCTTAGTTAAATGAAATATAGTTCTAAGAATTCCTATTACGACCATAATAATTAGTATATGTATCTCTACACATTATACTAATTTTTCAGATTTTATTATACGGTCTAAGCCTCAAACTCACATGTCGATTCGTAAGAAACTCAAGTAATCATCAAATTATTGGCCAAATAATTCAAAACATTAAGCTCATAACAAAATCAACACATAAAAAACTCACATGTCGATTCGTAAGAAACTCAAGTAATCATCAAATTATTGGCCAAATAATTCAAAACATTAAGCTCATTACAAAATCAACACATAAAAGAATAAACCACGAAAATCTTTGAATAAAAGAATCAAAAATCACAAAAGACCACATTTTTCCCATAATTTAAAGTTTAGTTACGCATAATGTAAAAAGAAAAAACAAATAAATGTCTTTGAGTACATCATCTGATTAATTGGATAAAGATATAGAGGAGAATAAACTCTTGCACCAAGGTCTTCTTCCACTTCCAATCTTTGCTTTAAACTTGAATCCCGTGATAAATTTCTTCTTTGATTTAGCTCTTTGATCTCTCGTTGTATCTCTCTCTTTTCAATGTTTGGAACCCCTATACTTCACTACTCTTACTTAGCAAGTTTGGAGTCTTTTCCTAGCCATCTCGCAGCTTTAATCAACAAAACCCTACGTTGGCGGTGCAGCACCTAGGAGCTAGAATGCAGTGCCTAGGCGTCACGATAATTGTCTAGGAAGCACCTGGATGCTATGGTGGCAGGCCTGGGCGCTGTGTTTGCAGCGCCTTGGCGCTATGTATCTGTTCTAAACTCTGCACCTGCTTCAGTGTTTGTATCATAACCTTTTCTTCCAATATCCGATTAAAGTAATTCAAATTGTGTTTAAACTATAACGCAAAGTGCTACAACCTTTCTAGAAATAGCTCCATTTCAATTCGAATGTTTACTATGCCAAAAGTGGGTCTCAAGCTCCAACTAAAAATCTAGACATCCTTGTGCTGTTGAAAATTGATTTGTGAAAATATTTTAGCCATATTTTCACTCCTTTTTGACGTTTAGTTGTATCAATTTGACCCCTAGCATTCTCAAATCTTCATCGTGAGCTGCGATACAACGTTTGAGTATTTTCACTTTAGCCCCCAAACTTTGGATCTTGTCATTTTTCGTCATTTTTTGCTTCTTTCTTCCAATTTCACTTCCATTTATTGAGTTTCACCTAATAACACATTATATAATAAATTAGGTTACAAATCCATTAAAAGAATTATGAAATATCAATATTTTAGAGCCTGAATAAGTGTATAAAATACACTTATCAAACACTCCTAACTTAAACATTTAATTGTCCTCAAACAAAACCATAATCTAATTTAACAAACACACAAACATGCAAAAGGTTTTGATTTGATAACCTGTCATTTTGTCTCATGATTGAAATCATTGTATTAAATGGATAAACAACTTCAAGGTTGCATTAACAAAATCAATTTCTATTTTTACAATGCAAAATTGATGTGTGTGTGAAGAATTAAGTATAGCATTATGAATTCATAAGTCGTTCTAATTCCCGACCCTCAATGGTCAAATATATTTTTTCATCACTCATAAGATTCAAACACCCCCAAACTTATTATTCTCACTATTTTCCTGTATGTGAACTAAGATTAGATTTTTTTACTATCCCCACCTCTTTAGTTTGGCAAAATTTCACCAATAAATTGCAGTTCAACATTTTAATAAATAAGGATTCTCGATTAAATTTGATTGCTTCAATATCTAGGACTTAACTAGGCTAACAATCTCTTATCAAAAGTCGAATTTTCTTAAATAAGTGTTTGAGATTTCACCAAGGTATTTGGTGTATCTTCTGTTTCATGCACCCGCTTTTTCTGAATTTTGTTTTTTTAGAATAATTTTTTCCTTTATTTGAATCATTCTCTCCCTTAAACTTTCTAAATGACCAATGTAACAAGTTTTCGGCCGATAACTCTCAAGTCAGATGACCATAGAGCACCAGGTTTTAAAGACCATTGCAGTCTTAATTGCTCGAGTCATAAAAACAACAGAGAGAAATTTTCTAATAATTTTTTTTTTAATATCTTGATTAGTGCAATGTCTCTCATTTAGCACCAATTCAAGTAAAACGACCTATAACTTGAGATTTTCACCCAATTGCATCCTATTGACATTAGACAATCCAAACAAGATTCTTAATTTCACACATGGAATCCCTATTTATCTCAACATTTTGCTACAACGGTGAAATCCCTCAAACTATTCTAAATTTGGTCTAAAAATGTAAAATTTAGTAGTTTTTGGTTTAGCATCTATGATCCACTATTTCAACATATTCAATTATGAAATCAACACATTCCTACACAATACTTAACTTAATTAATTCATGTGCTCAATATATATCAAACTTTTACATAGAAAAGCAAAAAAATAATCTAAGTATGCAATTTATTCACCATTCATAGATCAATTCATGATTCATTATATTCATCATTGTCAGCCAAGCCAACTAACTCACACAAGTACACAATTTTTTTTATTTATTTTTTTACTAAAGCAATAAAAACACACATAAACACACATAAAAAAAAATGAAAACTTATGTTTTCCACCCTCAAACTTAAACTAGACATTATCTTCAATGTCTTTAATTCTAAATTTGCATATAAAGTAATTGGGAAGAAAGTTAAGAAAATATTCCCTTTGTATGGCTTGTAATTCAATAGCTAGCTTTCCTATTGCTCCCGTTGGCTCCGTGGTCAATTTTGGTTTAAATGTTCTGCGACGTCATGTTCCTGAAAAAGTTCCTGAAAAATCAAATAAAGCATAAAGATCAAATAATTGGAACATGTGTTACTTAACTCTAATATCTAATAAACTAACTAACATATCGAAGATAGAAAAGAAAGCGATGTATGGATGATGAGTCACAAATAAACTTAAAATAAACTAAACTATCATAAAACTCAAAATAGAATAAATAAAAAGGAAAGGGAAAAAAAACTTGGGTTGCCTCAAGAAGCGTTTTTTTTTATAGTTCGTAGCTCGACTTTGACAATTGAGTTACGGGCACCTAAAGAAGGCTTTAGATGCCTTGCTATTTCATCTTGATACTTAAAGTCTGAAATTCGGATACAAAAGGAATTCAAGTACAAATTGCAGGACGTATCAACGGAAAAGAAATTGCACGTGTCGAATGGATCAGAGAAGGTAGGGTTCCCACAACTTCATCTTGATACTTGAAGTTGAAAAGACGGAACTCTTGATTTGTAAAATAATACTATACTTCTTAAAAAATAAATTCTTGAACTATAATTTAGAGGAAGATTTTCTAACATGTAAAATGAAGAAATGGACCATCCAATGGTTGTTGGGGGGGGGGGGGGGGGGG
>CAIGRP010044692.1:22385-33744 GCA_903798385.1 Fraxinus cuspidata
CCCCCCCCCCCCCCCCCCCCCGGGAATTCCCCAAACTGCCATTCCTCAAGTCAATTTCTATTGGCGGAGAGGGATTAAGAGTAGTAGAGGATGTAATTAGGAATGCTGAAGGGTGAATTTGAAGCTAAGTTGAGGAAATTCTCTAGTTCTTCAGCTGTTAGGTTTTTGAAGGAGAACGCTTTCTCTGTAGCGATGATCGAGCTCGAGGTGGAGTTCGATCCGTCGATGACGCTTTCGACGACGATGCCCGCACCTCCAACGACTTAATGTTTATCATTTGTTGTTAATTTTTTTGTATTTTAGAGTTGCTGAATTTTTCTATGGTGGTGGTTTTTGTGGTGGCTGTGCAGGCGGCGTTGGTGGTGATTGGGGTGATGATAGACTGAAAATTTTAGTTGAATATAAATGAAAACACTCAAAACGATAAATTTGTCTTTTGAGTTTTCTTTGTAAATTTTTAACTTATTTTCAAAAACACGTTTTAGAAAATAGGAAAAAAAACACATTTTCACTGTTTTGAAAAATCGAAAATAGAAAACGGTTTGAAAACAGTAAAAAGAACATGCCTTTAATTTTCACAGGACTCTTTCCGGCCTTCTTGATCACTTTAAACACGGAATTTACACCCTAAATTTGTTTCTATATATTCTACAACCCTTGTACTTCATAAGGGAGCTTGGAGGAGGATCGAATTACACAATTTATATATAGGGTCTTGTCATTATAATGTAACGTAGATCTCAATTTTTATTTGTTTATTTTTTTCGAATATACGTAACTATGCGATTGATGATGTAATATTACTTTTAAAAATTTAATTAAAGTTTCCATTTTTAACTTCAAGTTGAGTTATTGATTGATTATTTATTATTGATTTTACCACTTTCAATAATCTGGCCAACCAGTCGAATGCTCTATGAAATGTGTAGATACCAATAGATAGTATGCATGTCTAGATCACAAATTCAGATTTCGAATGGGGAATTTAAATGTACCACTGTAGTCTATGTTATTTTTTATTGTTGTTTTGTTATTTTAAATGAATTTTTACTTATTCACAACTTTCATAAATATATAGAAAGTTCATAAGCAAAAATAGATCTAACTCTACCTGAGAAACTGTAAAGATAATTTGAATCCATCGATAGTCAACATAAACGAATATTGTGAATAGAAAAGTGTAGGTGAAATCGAAATTCTAGTGTATTTTCATATTCGAAACTTTTCTGAATTTTCAAATGTTTTTCAGTTAATTAATTTAATTTTGGTTAAAAATCAATTAAAACTGAAAATATGATATAATTTTGTTAAGGCTAGATTGAATCAATTATAGACATCATCGAAATGATACTCAACTCATGCTTTATTACTTGTCCATAATACTTTGTACTCGCGGTTTTCAAACAAACTACATTCAAAACCATAAACATTTTTTTATTGCATGATATAAGCAAAAAAAAAAGTCGAGTCTAAACATTCTCCAGTTTAAGTAATCATGTTTGGTTTTGTTAATTTAATTCTAAATTCTAAATCCTGCAACTTACAAGAATAGAGGAGTAGCGTGTGAAGAAAGATGATTGAGTACAGAATTTTGCAAGATATTTTTTTGACAAATATATTAACAATATATTTAATAAAAATATATACACATTTTAGGAAGTCCAATATAATTATACACACATTTTAGGAACTCCAAATTGATAGACCTAATGCTCCACATTGTGTTAATCTGTAAGTGGTTCACGATCTTCTCAAGTTAACTTGGGAATTCAGATACATAAAAGCATCACAGAAAGATTTCAACTTTCTGCAATGGACTACAGCAGATCAAGACTTGTGTTAGTTAAGTTAGTTAGGGTTTTAGTTGAGTATAATGAATTGTTTATAAATAGAGAGTATGTATCGATTTTTCTTGCGGTGCAGAGAAAAACAAGAGTCTCAAAATTAATCATCGAGAACCAAGAAGAATTCAAGATTATACAAATTTCTTCGAATCTTGTTTCTATGGATGAAGGCAAGAATACTGTAGGAGAATCGCCCGGGTCTAAACTGAACCCGGATGCCAAGCCCTTTAGAACTCCAGCAAATGTACCACGGTTTGAAAGAACCCCAATCGATCGTGATAGAACCTTGTTCATGAAATTTTCCACTGATTTCCCACCAATCTCTCAGCAAGAAATTCACAACTACTTTACAGAGTACGTAATTTATTCCATGATTAGTGTAATGTGCAGAAAATTGTTGTAGTTACGTGCACATAAACCTACTTATGGAATTTTTTTTTTTTTTTGGTTTACGAGTAGGCGATTTGGGAACAACTGCATTGAGAGCCTTTACGTACCCGAGCAAAATGAAAGAGATTCAGAGTTGGGAATCATTACATTCTCTAGACCGTTGATTCCTATTGTGATAATGGGACGGTGGGAAGAAATAGTGTTGTTTATCTGCACTAGGCCGGTTCTTTTTAAGAGATCCTTGGGAAGAGGTGGTGTTAATTAACTGCACTAGGCCGGTTCATTTCAAGACATCCAGGTGCCACGATTGGAGCAACAATCAGAACAAGTTAACTTTTTTTGATTGAATTCCAAATTTGTTTCTGCATTAATGTCTTTTTGCTGATAGAATCAAAGATGTATAGAATTCTAATAGTCTTGATATTTCTTTGCTGATAGAATAATGTTTGTTTCTGTTGATTGAATCCGAAATTTGTTTCTGCTTCACGATGAAAGAGTTCATTTCTAGCTTTCTTCGATCATTTTTCCTTATTTTTTTTTTTATTTATTTATAACTAATTTATTAATCAAGTTTTCATGTAAATTGTATTGAATGGAGGACAGAAGCAGAAGATCTCTGCATCCATATAACATTTTAGAGTGTGAATATTGTCTAATTTTTCTCTTCACGATATGTTGAAATAAGAAAATCGCAGAAAACTTGTCGAAAAAATGGATCACTAAAATGTGCACTAGTTATTTGGAGATTATGAAGAATTCTGACAAATTAGTTATTTCATTGAGAAGACTTGTCTAATTAATTAGTTAGTTATCTTCATTTTCTTTGTTTTAAGGATAATTGAAAACGATATCCTCGGGGACAAGCCGAAACAAAGGAAAATTTTGTGACTACCAGCATACTTTGTGATGCAGATGGACTCATAGTTGGTTAATTTCTTTCATTACTTCTTATTTCAGTTTAGTAAACTTGGGACTTTTAAATTTTTTAAGAATCATAAGAAATTATCTTTACATGCTTCATAAAATATTCATTGCATACCTTGTTTGAAAGCATCACTGAAAATGACACAAGTCCTCTGATCCTTTTGAAATAGTCTATATTGGGTATGCAACAAATGTTAACTTCTCAAAACTATACTCGCACTTATCATTCCAATGGAACTCTACGTTCCTTCTTGTCGTGTCGCTAGAATATCGATCTTCGCAAACTTTTAAGTAGAGAACCTATAATGTCTTTCCAATTCTAGAAAACTATGAACTTCTCCCACATTGTCCATCACAAGTAGTTGGTAACTATCTCAACTTTCACTGGGTTGACTTCTATATCTTAGGCATATAATTGTTGTCTATAGGATCTCTAGTATATCTTAAGAGGTTCCACATGCTCCATGGGCTCTTCGGGGGGGCAGAATTTTCTGTTCCAATTTTTGTAAATTTTGAATAAAATGGGGGTATTTTGGGGACTTACCTATGTGCAATTTTAAAAGACCTAAATTCAGTCAATTTATCGATTATTCATTACACACAAAAGAGAGAGCACTCAAGAGGGAAAATAGGCAAGTAAAGGAGGAAAACCAAGCCAAAGTAAGAATATTTCGGGAAAAATCAAGACCAAACCATTGCAATCTTTAAAAATCCAATTAAGGGACGGATTCTACCTATTGTTTTATATTTCATCCTTTATTTTCTCAACGTCGTAATTTATTTCACTAACTTTTCCATTTTGTACCACTTTTATATAATGAGTTAAGCTCTTTGGTGTTGGGATAATTGACGTACCTTAACCTAATTTAATTAATTTCAATGTTTGTCATTTAATGTTTAAATACTTATGATCTTGTATGCTTACTATTGTATATAATGTTTTTCATTTATGTAACCAATAAATGATTAGGTTGAATGATTTGTCGAACCGTTAAAAGATTATTGTACATTATAACCTAGGCTTTTGTAGGAATAAAGATATACTCCTAACAATATATAACCAATTGAGATATTTTCAAAAAGATTTAATGCAATTGGTTGAGTTTTAATTAATATAGAGATATAGTATGTTAAACTAATCAATTAGAGTTAATTTCACAAGAGAAGGGTAACTAGCTAAAATATGGAAATAGATTTAACATTGTAATTGAGTAATTGCTTTTTGGCTTATTGAGATATTAATTAGATGATGATTAAGTGAAATCAAGAATCTCAATTCTTTTATCATCCAAAATTTCTTCAACTTCTATATTTTTGTTATTTTATTTTATTTGAACTTAAAACTGTTTTCTTTTTTATTTTCAAAATCGAAATTCAATGGTGTGTTTTTTCGTCGTTAGAATTAAATCAACTATTATATAGTTATAAGAAAATATTTATGGTGGGATCGACAACCGGACACGTTAGTTCACTTTATTACTTCTATACTACATCTGCATTTGCAATTTACATTTTTTAGCGAAAGTTACTTGTAACATTTAAATTTGTCCCTCAAAAATTTAAGGAATTTAATTTGGTTCTCAACTTCGCAAACTTTGCATTTAAGCCACACATAGAGATTCAAGATATTACAAGCATTCTTGCTAAAGTTAGGCTTTCCTTCGATCAAGGAAGAATCAGAAAATGGTGATTTTCCACTAGCCTTTGCTCTGGTGAGCATTGCCTTCGTTCGAGCGAGACTAGTTCTAGGGCTCTCATTTTTGTTTACCTTGAAACTTTTATGAATGTTTATGTCATCTTTTGGACGCGAATTTCATGAATTATCCTACTCTATCTATTTATAGTTGAACTTCTGGCTTGGACTAGGTTAGACTCTCTGGGGGAATTAAACAAATCAATACACGCATTAAAAACCTAGCTTTGGAATGGAAGTTTTGCGCAGATTCTTTCAAGTTACAATTGAAGATTTGGGAGGGAGTCTATGAATGATTCTGCCCAATTTTAATGGACTCAGTTGACTCCTCGTTACTTCTCGAAAGAGTAGTAATAGGTAGGAATAACAAGATTTGAAGTTTTTTTTAAATTTCTTATTCGAGGTGATGGCTTTTCTTCCAATAATATGTTTTTTTTGTAATTTAATTATGTTAGGCTAAACTTTACATAGTTAGGATGACGATGTAAACTATGTTTTGATACTTTAATTTGATTTCTCGTTTAGAATTCAAATATTTGTTTGTTTGGTTTTTTAAACTTCCTAATTGTTTTGAGTACTTTATCAATATTTGAATGATTTATGGCTTATTTTAATTTGAGAGATTGAAAATATGTTTTTGAGCCAATTAAGAAACAACATAAACCCCCGAGAGGGGATAATACCCTTGAGCTTTATTTGATCTTAAATGCAATTTAATGTGTTCCCAACTTTCATATAACCATAGGAAGTTAATTATTTGGCGCTTTCAATTTTTCTTTGATAAAGTGCTTATCAACTTCAATAAACTTGGTCCTATAATAGTGCTTCATTTTTTCTTGTACTGCTCGTTGTTCCTTTAACAATATCTAACGCCAATGACTCACGTATTCCTTGAGTTGTTGCTCTTTATTCATGTTTAGCACTTGATCTCACGACCACATTTTGCTTCTTACTTCTCTAAGCCCTTGTTTGATAGGGACTAAAATCTAAATTTTAATTTAAGTCAATATCAACAATTAACCACATATTTCATAGGACTCACAACTTTTTAACTACAAATTTTATCATTTTTTTTATTAAAATCTACTGAAAATCTAATTTAAGGGACTGAGTAATTAAATTTTGACCAACAAATGTACAGTAACCAGATTTCGACTTGTGCCATTCTGAGAATTAGCCTAATCAATACTCATATAAGCTTCAACTTAAAAATAATGATTCTTTGAGAAGAGTAGACCTTTGCTCGGAGTATGTTACAAGTACAATATAATTTTCAAAACAGCTTCCATGTGAACTTTACTAGGAGAATATATAAATTGACTTACCATACTAACATGAAATGCAATGTCAAGTCTAGTATGAGACAAGTACATCGATTTACAAAAAAATATTTGGTATTGACCTTTATTAACGACATTACTATTGGTAGTGGCTCTTAAATTATGATTAGAATTAATGGGTGTATCTTTTGGTTTGCAACCCAACATGTCTATTTCTTTGAAAAGATCTAGAACTTACTTCCTTGAGAGAAGGAAAAAAAATAAAAAATAAAATTACTAGACCTTCCCACTTCAATTCCCAAAAAAATATCATGAAGTTCCCAAATCTTTAATTTTTAACTCTTTAGCCAGCGTCCACTTAAGTCTTATTATTTCAAGATCGTTTTCGATTACAATATATCATCAATGTAGATAATGATGACAACATTTTATTTGTTCTTTTTCAGTGTGTTTACAAAACATGGTATGATAACCTTGACTTCGTGTAGCTGATACACATGGACTACTATAGTAAATCTTTTGAACCAAGCTCTGTGTGATTGTTTTAGTACATACAAGGATTTCTTTAGTTTGCACACTTTTTTACTATCAAAGGTATCTACAAATCCAGAAGGCCACTCTATATACTCTTCCTCTTCTAGATCACCATGAAAGATTCATTTTTACCATCATGCAAATCAAGATGCCAATTTTTATTAGCCTCAAGGAAAAGAACTTTCAAAAAGTTCATTTTCGCCACCATAGGAAGTTCATATATTGAATTAAGTTTAACTTTACTCAAGGACTCTTAAACAAACAAGCGTTGATAATCAATTCAAGGCATAAAGAGGAAAAATATAGGTGGAATTGAAGTCTTTTAACTTTTATGACATTGAATTTTCTCCAAGATTGCTCAAAATGTTTTAAAAAGCTTTCCTGTCTTCTCTTTTCTTATTTTAAGAGTTTTTGGTTAAATTAGAATCAAACTTGAAATTTGGCTATTCTAGTCAGAGTTTGAAGTATTAAATTATTAACTAGCTACATTATTCTTGGGGGATGATACGTTACTTATTTTATGTGTTACTCTTCTTTGATTTAAATATAGCGTTATAGTCTATGGAAGTTTTTTTTATTGATGTTTGGTTATTTTAAATGCACTTTTACTTATTGTAACTTTTATAAAGATTTAGAGAGTTCATAAGCCAAAATAGGTCAAATTCTACTCAAAAGATTGTTAGATAATCTGAGGACATGGATAGTCAACATAAAATAATATTTGGTATAGAAAAGTTTAGGTGATACCGAAATTCTAGTGCCATTTTCATAGTCGAAACTCTCGATAGTTCTCAACATGCATTTAGTTAATTAAGTTAGTTCTGGTTAAAAAAATCAAATAAAAACTCAAAATTAGTCTTTTTTTTGTCCCAGCTTGATGCCCGCAAAGCACAATTCTCATATTCAGATGCTAGTCTTCATGGACAACAGCAGCTTGCATGAGGAGGTCGTCAATTATTTTCCCCAGTAGAATAAGGGTAAGCCCCTCATCCAAATTGCGGCTGGAAAAATTAGCGCAGACAGGACGGAATTAACTTCGACTAGGGACGAAGGTCAGAAAATGTGGAAGGCAGTATGAAACGAATTCTAGAAGGTTCCTAATCCTAAAACAACTAATTTGAAGGCTAGAAAATCAGTGAGAAATATGGTTATTCGTTTAGGGTTTACATGGATGGTTTTGTTGAAAGTGGGCTGCATAATGATTGCAAAGGAAAAAAAAAGCTGAATTTTTCTAATTGTACAGAAAAATCCCCTACAGAAGTTCAACAGAAAACTCACGGTGGGTCGCACATTGTCAAAAATGCGGGGGCCACCTATATTGTGTGTGTTCTGGCAGTTTTCTGTGTGCACAGTTTTTGTACACACAGCAAAACTAAAGAAAGCTACTGCTTGGACAGACATGGTTCACCCTAATTCAAATCTGGCCATTGGATCAAAATTATCCTGGCAGTTTATTTCAGTTGCATCTGCAATGTTTTCTCTAAAAATAGTGTATGGTTCCATTTGTAAAGTCATAGAGTAGGTAAGGCAAACACTTGTAAAACTTCTCTTCAAGTAATATAAAGGCAGTTTCTCCAAAAGCTTGTTCTTATTTTCCTGCACTTTCGTTCCTGCAAACCTGTCCTTAAAAGTTTTAATTCAGCAAGTTTCGTTAACCTCTAAAAGGTTAACTTCGTGACTGGGTTTGAGGGAAGTCTAACTTATTTGAGTTTCGATCAAAGGGGGCAGAACTCGGATTTGGTTAAGGCTACATGAAAGACGAAAGTTTCGGGTGTGAAAACTTGTGTCGTGACAGCTGGTATCAGAGCCAAGTTCTTGTAACGGACCGCCCATTTGGCCTTCGAGTTGCCACAATCCCGGAGGCAATGTTTCTCCACACTAGTATGGAGGAGTATACAATGCATGGAGAGGCAAAGTAACATCAGTTACGAAGGCATTAGCGGATTGAGTGGGGAAGTGAGTCACTGGCCAAGAAAATTTCCCTACCCATGTGGTGTGGCAATATTGCATATTGCAGGTTTAATGCTAAATTCTCAGAAGAGCACTGACGATGTCTCGTATACAGGTACGATTGCAAGCTTCCCACATCTTTATATTGTGCTTATATATCATATCTTAGCTTGCCGTCGAGGACTGTGGCAATTCGAGCTCAAATAGATGGTTCGCTACAAATGGTATTAGAGTAGCTCCGCTTCGAACGTTGTGTTGTTGGTTTATCTAAGACTAATGGCGTGCGTTCATGAGGAAACGAAATTGAGACCGCTAAATGAGCAAAACGGTTGGCAAGCAAGCGGAATCGAGGATGACAAGCTTTAAGGATAACGGAAGTATAAGCATCCGTTATGCAATTTTGCATGCTGCATGAACGTTTGTTTTGCAAGGGCATGAAAAAAGCATTGCTATCAGAGGAGCCATCTACTCAAGGAACCAATGCAAAGGTGTAGAGGGTGAAGGTGGTGTCGAAGGCGGCATGTATGGGTTACTACGAGAAAATGTGCGGGGGCCATGTGGATTCCCTCACATCAGGGGCAATGGTTCCGTAATTGTGGAGGAATTTTCGGACCCACTAGGATGGAGGGGTATGCAATGCACATAGAGGAAAAGCACACGTCCGTTATGAGGGCGTTAGCAAATTAGTTGGAGAATGAGTCACAAGCCTAGAGAACTCTCCTACCCATGTGGCATGGTAAGATTGCTTATTGCGGGCTTAATGTAAAATTCTCGTAAGTGCACTAACGATGGCTCGTATGTAGGTACAATGGAAAGCTTCATACCTCCTTATATTGTGCTTATTTTTTTTTCATATCTTAGCTTGCCAACCGCATGTGTGGGGAAAGGCTATCACGGGGATTGTGGAAAGTTTTTTGAAAGATTGATTAAAGTAAGGATAAGTGGATCACTCTTTCCAAGAAATGAAAGTTGACAAAATTCTTGAATCCAATTCTTCATAGCTGTAAAGGGTAAACAAGGCCATAGAACTTAACCTGAGCTGACGAAGGAATCCTTAACCTGAGCTTAACATAGCTGTATCCATCTGATGGTTTTCTTTTCCTTTGACGGAATCCTTAACCTGAGCTGACGAAGGGAGACGGGGATCCTAAACCCAAAGCACCCGAAGACTTTGATGGAGGTCGCTTGGTTGAATCCTCAATCACCCGCAAAGGCATAATTTAGACCTTTCAGAGCCTTCAGGAATCGATTTTTGACAAAGGAGAGGAGCACGAAATGGCTAAATTAGATATTTTCCGAAATTAAAAAAGTTTTTTTTTTTTTAAATGAGAAAGTCGGTACATAAACTTACCCATAATGATCTGGATTCCAAATTTATGAACTTTTGGATTGGAAGGGTGGAGTAGCCCCTTAGCTTCGTAAATCTCAGAACTTAAACTAAGAATAGATGCTAACAAAGCACAAGTTCACTAAGAGCTCAACCACAAAGGGCTGGTCCTCTATCTATATGAACATATCCAAGCAAGACAACTTTAAAAAAACACACACACACACAAATAAACAATGAGCGAAGGAAAAACACTCGCTATAATTTCAGGGCATAATCGCAAAAGAGTGAGGATCACTAGGCTGAAGCCTCTAGTTAGTACGAATAAAAAAAAATTCTCTTTCCAATGATGCACTTTGTTGGGAGTAATTACAAGTTTCACACATGATTTGGGAGGGCGAGGGGAAGGATAGTAATACCCTTTCTGTGGGTTTGATTTATTTCTCGCGTTCGGGAGATGATAAATGAATTGTAATAGATTCAATGAAAGCTCTCCCACACTCGAAGTAACCAGTAACAAAATTGACCCAGTCATATGGGCTCACCTGTTCGGGGTAAGTTAAGTAAGAGCAATATTGAATGAAGAATATATGACAAAAAAATTATGAAAGGTGACTCTAATTTCCTATCCATTGAATGTTTGTGATTGACAAACAATCACCGAGGAGAGCAATCTACAGTTTGAAATTGTCCAGGACATAACTGTAAAACATGATTCTTGAGATTAAATTCAGCAACCTCAAAATCTGGAGCCATATTCCAAATGTTTTTTGCAACTGAATTTTGGTGGAATCTTCAACCAACAGGAGCCTTAGTTAGTTGTTAGTTTATAACTGAAATGATTCTCCTTTTGTGTCTATAAATAGATGTATTAAGTGTGTAGAAAGAGAGTAGCTCGAGAGTTAAAAGAGAGTAGTATTTCTGTAGTAGGAAGTGGAGATTAGAAGAAAAACAATCTGAAAATTCTCCTATTGATTCATGGTGTATGAATGTAAAGTCTTGATATATAAAAGGCTGAGGAAGATACTCTTCCTGTTCCAAATCCGTTATTCAGTTTTCTTTCTACTGTGTTGCTTCTATTTCTTGCATCTGTTCTGCTGGTTTATTTTTCCTGCTAGTTATCATCTGCTCTGCTGACTTAAAGAACTCTTTCAGCCCCAACAATTGGTATCAGAGCTGGANAAATCCGTTATTCAGTTTTCTTTCTACTGTGTTGCTTCTATTTCTTGCATCTGTTCTGCTGGTTTATTTTTCCTGCTAGTTATCATCTGCTCTGCTGACTTAAAGAACTCTTTCAGCCCCAACAATTGGTATCAGAGCTGGACCTTGACAACCTAAAAAAGAAGCTGCAAATCAAGTCTGAAATTTCTATTTTTCCTTCCTCTTCTTAAATGGTTGCACACATTATTTGTGAAGA
>CAIGRP010044695.1:0-13716 GCA_903798385.1 Fraxinus cuspidata
ACCACCCACTTTTATTTCAAAAATAATTCTCATAATGGGAGCACTAAGATAGATTTGAAATCCACAAAAATGTAATAATAATAATCACAATCATTGAGTGACGAAAAATAAAATTCATGCACGATTGTGAAACGAAATTGACAACGAAATGAAATTTAAATGGACAAATAATAACACCATTTAATTATTTCAACAAAAATTAAAGTCGTCAATTTTCAATATAATTTTAATTTTAGATTGAAATTGAAATATATTTAGATCAAATTTAAAAATCTCATTTAAAAAATTCAAATTTAATATTTCAAAATTGAAAAATTACCCAAAAATTAAAATGATGTAAAGGGCCTCAAGATTTAAAAATTGCAGCATAGGTCCTTTTCTTTAAAATTACAAAGTGACCCTTTTACTGAATTGCAGGTAGGCGCCCCAAAAATCTGAAATAGCAGGAGAAACTCCAGTCCCCAAATTTAGTTGCGCCACCGCCGGTCCAAAACGTCATCTCCGCGACGGAAACGGCAACCGGTAACCACGGCTGCGCATCAAATTGAAGAATTTTTTTTTTTTTTATTGAAAAATCTGAGAATTTTGTGTGTTTGGTATCTCAGAAAGTTATGCGCAAGCACTTCAAAGTTCAGATAGGATTAGAGTACCTTATGTACTGAAAATTCAAAAAATTAACTAAAATAAATCATGCGTTTCTATTCTCTGTTAATGAATAATCTAATTTGATGTTATAACATAATCCCGGTAAACCAAATTCCAGTCGGTAAAAAAATTATATTTGATACAACCATCTAAAACACCTTTTCTACAACAAAACACAAAAAATTATCTTTTATTGGGCAAACCTTTTCTACAGCTGGAACGCGCAGCGGGGCGGGACGGGTACTGTAGGAAAAATATGTGCAAGAGAGAAAACAAACAGGCAGTATACGTGAGAGAGATAAAAAAGTGGTCTGGTTATTACTTTGATTTTGGTGATAATGCAATTATAGAAACATAAATGCTTTGATTTTGGTTTCCAGTTAATTTGGAGCTACAATTTTTTTTTTAATAAGAGGATTCTAATCTTAGCACGAGGCTCTGATACCAATTGTTGAAATAATTCAATACTCATGCTAAGAACAAAAATCACATAATTAATTGACAGTATGAAAATCATACCTGCAGACATTATAATGTATGAATATTACCAGCTAAATCTTCATCTCATTGCTCTTCAAAATAATCAGCCGTCAATGGGGTAGCTGAAACAATATGGAGAAGAGGGGGGACCTAGCCATTATATAGAAAATTATAAAGTCGGCATGGCTCATGCCGACTCTAAACCTAATTAGGGTTTACAACATTCCGGCCCACATACTTAAAATTACCACATATAAATAATAAAGCATGTAAGGTGTACAATGGCCCAAGTGTTCACTAACATATTTGGCCTAATCATAGTATCATTGCAAATCATAACATATAAGGTGCACAACGACCCAAGTGATAACTAACATATTTGGCATAATCATAGTATCATTGCAAACCATACATCTAACCCGTAAAAATCGCAATCGAATGGAAGCCCACATGATAGGATTATTCTAACAAGAAGTGGATCCTGCATACATCCAAGCCTTTGAACACCAGCCTAAACCTATCGTCACCAAAGCCGAAGGCATCCCATTAATTGATCTTTCTCCATTGAATTCATGTGATACTGAGGCTGAGTTTTCAAGTCTAGTGGCTGAGATAGGTGATGCTTGCAAGAAGTGGGGTTTTTTCCAGGTGATCAACCATGGATTGCCGTTGAAGTGTCATGAGCAGCGAGGAAATTCTTTGGTTTGTCAAAAGAGGAGAAGAAGGTCAGTAGAAATGAAGTCAACCCTTTGGGATATTATGATACTAAGCATACTAAAAATGTACGAGACTGGAAAGAAGTGTTTGATCTTACTGTAAAGAAACCAACAATTATACCGTCTTCTCATCAGTCTGATGACAAGGAGCTGAACCAGTTGGTGAATAAGTGGCCTGAAGACCTTCCAGAATTAAAGTAAGTTTGGATTGAAGCGAATCCATTGAAATATTCAGGAATTTCAGTGTATTGAAATTTCATAGATCTATAGTGTATTGTTTCATCATCTGTTTAACCTCATTTTGGAAATGAAAAACTGAGAAAAAAATTTCACTTCGAAACTATATCTACACCTTTCTATTGATACAATTTTAGAACGAATTTATGTTGCTTGATCATTAGAGACTGAATTTCTCAGCTTAACAATCCAGATATATAGTCCCGGAAGGTATTATTACTCTGGTAACATAATTTGATGAACTGCTTCTTACGGGGAGGTTGTGAAGAGTATGCTGAAGAAATGGTGAAACTAGCTTACAAACTACTTGAAACTTATCGCCTTGAGCTTAGGCCTGCCAAAAACTCGGTTGAATTGAATCTTTAAGGATCATGCTAGCTTTCTGAGGCTCAATCGCTATCCTCCATCTCCTGCTCCTCATTTAGTGCTCGGTGTTGGTCGACACAAGGACCCCATTGCTTTGACCATTCTTGGTCAAGATGACATTGGAGGACTTGAAGTGAAGAGGAAAACAGATGGAGAGTGGATTCTTGTCAAGCCTACTCCTAATGCTTATATCATCAACGTCGGTGACTTGATCCAGGTACAAATTTTATTTTGTTCAGTAATTATTTCTCTTAAATTTTCCCTGTTTAGCTATGTATTAAAGATAAACTAAAGCAAAATTCTAGACTTCAATCACACAATGAGTTTTCTTATTCTTATTTGGTTTCCATATGGCACTTGTTACAAGAAAAACTACAGGTTTGGAGCAATGATGAGTATGAAAGTGTGGAACACAAGGTGATGGTCATTTCTGAGAAGGAAAGAGTTTCAATTCCATTCTTCCTGAATCCAGCAAATTCGACTTGGGTGGAACCCTTGGAGGAGTTGATAAACAAGCAAAACCCTGCCAAGTACAAAACTTATAGCTGGGGAGAGTTTTTGGCCAAAAGGGCACGAAAAACTTGATATTGAAAACATTCAAGTATCTCATTTCAGGATTTAGACTCTATACGAAGTTACATCTGTTTATATGCTTTGTATTTCTCACTTCGGCTCTCTTGAGTAAAGAAAAATCAAGTCACTCTGGATACTACTTGAAAGTACGAATTACCAAATTAACAGCTACTAAGTTACCGAATGGTTATTAGTTATCTATTTTTAGCTTTGACCATACGTACGGAATTAATCGATCAAAAGTAACAAGTTACTTTTAATTGTTTCTAAATGGTTAATCAAACAAGTCAAATTCTCTAAGTTTAAATACCGCAGTAATAATGAAAGCAATAAATATCGCACCAAAATTATGATGGAGAAACTCCAACTAGGTAAAAACTTCGGGACCAAACCAGTTACCTCCACAATAGACAATACGGAGTAAGTTACAATCAGATGCTATCTAGCCAACTCCACTAGACTTCCTGATCTATTTTCTACCAACTCCAAGATCTGCTCCAAGATCTTTTGCAATTGTCTCTTCCCAATGGGATTTCAAGAACCTGCTCCAGGGTCTTGTGCTCTTCGTGTGCTTGTAGTCCAACCTCTTTCAACCTCCAAAAACTTCTGAAGTTCAACTTAGAAAGTACCTTCCTATGATCAATAAGAAGTAGGTGGTGTTTCGGAATCAATAGGCTTGACATGTGGTTATATGATCTCAAGAAAAGAGAATGAATCACAATGAAAGAATATGTTCTTGAATCTTTAAATAATAATATGAGGTAATGAAAATCACCTTAGAATTTCGTCCAATGGCTTGAATATTTATACGAGAGGGTAATTGGGTTGAATGGGCCGGAAAAATCTATTTAAAAATGTAAATTAGGGTTTTCCATATAAATCTGTCGCTCGAGCTAAACCTCGGAGACAGGCGAGCAATGGTCTCTTGCTCGAGCGACAGACGAACGACGAGGATTCTGTTTTTGTCGCTCAAGCAGTGTCCAAGCGATAGGCTAGCAAAAATGCGGCACCGTGATTCTCCTCTTTTCGTGCTCGAACCGTAGACCTCATAACCTGATTTATACAAATTGAACCTTAGGTCCTTGACTTTTACAACACATTACAAATTAGTCATTTTGTCCAGAAAATTGCCAACACTAAAAACCTAACAAGCAAGTTATGCTCTCTTGAATAAGCTTATATTCTGTGAATAAATAATATTTTTACAAAGAATACAATGGCTACCAATAAAATTGTGAATTTTCTTCATGTTGTAACATTCATGTTTACTTGGTATGATATTGTTCACTTTGGACCTAGCACATGCAGTTTTGTTCTTGGGCTTTCATCCAAAAAGCCTCATACCAATTGGGATGGTCCTTTCACTTATAAATTCATTTCCTTTCCCAGGCAATAAGGGGTTGTGGATGCTACACATGTACTCCTAAAATTAAACTTTGAGATGAAATTCCTCAATTTCAATTATCAATTTGTTCAATGGTAGTATCTATCAAGGCCTTGAATTTATTAGCTCAAATATTTAGCATACTTACTAATCGTTATGGTTCTATTGCTTTATGAAATTCTGATACTTGATTGTGTTGAAAAATCACACACAAAAAAGCATGTTTGGGTGTGGCTTATTACTAAAAAAAAAGTCCCGAATAAGCCAAGGGCTATCAAATTTACATTCTAGGGTATAATGTGTTGGAAAAATTGGGTTTTATTAGTTGGTTTAACCAACTTTTGACCAATTATTTTGGTGGGTCCCATTAGTTGGACAAAATATTTCTTTGGCCGAGTGTGATCTACTCCATGAGTAGATTAATGTAATGTATTTATTTTCTCAAAACCAATTTAGGGTGAATGAAAAATTAAGGCCAAAATATGACAACTTGAAGTTGAAATAAATTGGAATAAAAATTGGTAGGAAATTGAAAAAAGTGTCAATCCCACATATAAAAGCTAGGAGAATATAAACAACTTTATATTGCTCGAGTTTGGGGCTTGGGTTTGGGCTTCAAATGGTACCAATAGTCTTTGAAGGGGAGAGAACCTACATGCTAGTAGGTTAGGCCAAAACTCACATGCGCGCACTATCGTTGCCATTCGTCCGACAAGCCGGCTCGGCACGGCACAACACGACACGGGCTTGGGCTTGGATTTGGATTTGGACTTGGGCCAAGCTGATATATATTTTTTAGTAATATAATATTTGATTTATATTATTTTATTATTATTTAAAATAATAATATATTTAATTTATATTATTTTTTCCCTGATTTTTCTGTGCGTGAGATGTGGATTCTTTTAGAAGGGCGGTTAACGGTCCAAACGGTTTGTGTATGTTAAAGACAACTTTTCCACTGTTGTGTCTTTTGGACACAACTTTTCAACTTCTATAAATAGGTCTACATACTTCGATTTTTATTCACTCCAAAAATCAATTCTAATTTTCTTCTTCTTCCGAAATATTCTTTCGTCCATGCATTATTCATATTTTACAATCTAATCTCGAAAATAATTTTCATGAATTTTAGTCCTCGAATTTTTAGAGAGATCAAAACGTGAGTAGGTTCGCCATGTCTTGTAATTTGTAATGCTACTATTACAAGTCAAGGTCGTTGTATCTTGGAAAACGAGTGTTTGAATACTGTCAGCACTAATATGGGGCATTACCGTCTTAAGAAGAAAGAGTCGAACTCTTGCATCGACCATTAAATATTTTTAGCATTCATTGTACACAATGTTATTCTACCCAAATCAATTCACGGTGATATAATTACTTGCCACAATGTTATTCTACCCAAATCAATTCACGGTGATATAATTACTTGCCAACTTCCAACATAATGGAGTTCAGTTAAACTGTCAAGTGTATGCAAATTTCACTTTTGAAGAGAATTCCACTGCCTTTTTTGTAGCAAGCCTTTCATGATTTTTGAAATTTGTATCAACTGGAAACGAATACAATCTTATGTCACAACGACGAGGATATGCAAAATGAAAGCATATGAACATCCTTTCACAAAGGTTGCAACTTTTCTATGACTGACTTGAATAGGAGCACGATTTCAATGACAGCAGAACTTTCTATTCGTCCTTCGTTGAAAATTTCTTCTCTATTTGGTACAAAGGTTGATAGCATTAATCTTGCAAAAGAGGCATGGAGAATAGAAATGTGTATTTGCACGATCGAGTCCCATTTTTTGCTGGTTCATACATCAGGCTATGGAGCTTGGTGCTGGTACAAATTAGTGCCATTACTAAGATCATCACGCCATAATGCCACAGCTCTAGATTTGGCTGCCTCTGGAATCAACCCGAAGCAGTGTTTGATGTTCCGTTTGTATCTAATTATTTCAGGCATTCGGCGGTCTTCTTTACCCTGATAAGAGAAAGTGATCCTCGTTGGCAACTATGGCAGATTGTCTATGTCTCGGGTCATGGAGAGGTTCCTAAAGAAAATATCTGCTGCAGTTATGTTGCGGTCTCAATGTCTTGTCCATCCACCAATTTTCCATCTTTTTCCAAGAGGTAAGCCTCATATTGCTCTATTCAGTTTCATTTTAGCCTGCAAAAGTATGTTTTGGTTTTCAAAATTTTGAATAGAAAATAAGGAGCACGGCCATATTTAGATATGTTAACGGATAAAATCTCTATCAATTAAAGGTCAATCTAGAAATCCGTGTGCTCATTTTTTCGAGTCTTAATACGATTGAACTACTCGTTTGAGCTTAATTGGCTCTGATACCAAGTTAAAACTTGGGGTTCTATCTTAAAGTGTCAACCTTATTAAGATGAATAGCTCAAAACCCTTATAAGTTGGTCTATATTTTTATCTTTAATCGATATTGAATTTTATTCCTTAACATGCCACCATAAGACTGTGGCTCGTTTGAGCACACAAATCATGAAATTCGTGTGCTCTTTTTTTTAGTTTTAGTCGGATCGAATTACTCGTTGAAGTTTAATGAGCTTGATGTCATGTTAAGATTATGTTTTCATCTTTATTCGATGTGAGATACTATCCTTTAACATGTCCTCGCAAGATAGTGGCTCGTTTGAACAAATCAATCTTGAAATCTGTGCACTCGTTTTTATGAATCTTAATTGGATCGAATTGCTCGTTGGAGTTTAATGGGTTCTGATATCATGTTAAGATTTGGGGTTCCAACTTAAAAGGTAAATCTTATTAAGAAGAGTAGTCCAAACCCTTATAAATTAATCTATGTTTTCCATCTTTAGTCGCTATGAAATTTTTATCCATTGACAAGATACACCTTGGGATCAAAGTACATGTTGGAAAAACTTTATTAGCTCGGCCAAATGGAGGTAAGGAAAGACAAAACAATTGATTTCCATAAATAATATCCAAAACGAGGTGAATTTGCTCATAGTCATGGGGTCTTTCAATTTGTTGCAGGGTTGAACGTTGGCAACAATGTTAAGAGACACAGCGGTAGCTTACAGGGAAAAAAACAATTTTTTTACAAAATTTTAAATATCAAATACCAAGAAAGAGAATAATTTTGAGAAATTTCTCAACACTCTTTATTTAATTCAAACTTAATTAATTGCCATGAGAAGGTTCTTGTTCAATTGCTAGATGTTGCTAAAAAGTATTCTTGATTAAATTTCCAGATTTTTCTACAGGAGTTATTCACAATGAGTTTGGAATCATTGCAATGCATCAGATTAATAAAATTCACAATTTTCTTGATTTATGAGTCTCTAATTAGTATAATATCATTTTCAGAATGACAATTTTCAAATTTGTAGACTGCATATCATTGTAGTAACCATTTTTTACATTGCTAACTTGTGTCTGTTCTAAACAGATATTTATATGCACAAGATTGAGCCTCACATCGAGGGGGCTGCAATTGACTATCTCAAACTGATATGTCATATGTATATTCAAAATAAAAATTCACAACAAATAAAAATTAAAACGAAGAACAGTTTGATGATATAATCTGCTGAACTTGTGCGCTCATAAAAATAGAATTTCAACTCAAAAAAGTTGGAAAAAAAAAACTCTTCTGATAGAGAAATGTGTAGCGGAATTGATCTTTGATTTGTGGAATCCGGACTCAGTTTATCAATCCAATCGAAATTGACCACCTCAATTAACGACCCAAGAACGACAACTATTCGCCCATACTTCGATTGCTACGGTTGCACCCACAGAGGACACAAAGTGACAGTGTTATTCCAGCCACAAAGGCACCCACTGAAGCAACCACAAAGGCAAAAGAAACCGAATGAAAATGCGATGGATGGAGCAGGTGGTTTCTCTCTTTTTGGGGAAGGGAATAACACGAGAACTACCACAAAAATGGGGCAACAAATATATGGGGTACATTAGGTATAAAAGAAAAAATGCCGAGTCCAAACCAATAGATGGGCCAATAGTTATAAGTCGTCCAAGAATTGGGAAAATCACGAGCAGCTCTAAGTAAATTATGTTACTTCAAATGGCTCAAATAGTTTAAGGTTCAGGTCGTCCCATTAATGTGTCAATATTTCAATTCAGTCATTTGGTTGATGTCAACCGAGTAATTTCGATTTAATATCATTGCTTGAGATTTATAGGGTATCAAAATCCAACAAATCTGCACATTGATTCCCAATAAACCTGTAAGCAATCAAAACATATAGTTAATACTTGCATAATCAAGGTAGCTAATAAAACTAAGATTATAAACCTTACCTCGTGTTTCGGACTCGAAACACATACCAACCATACCTGCTCCATGTTTCACCAAGGCTAAGGTCAAAAATACCCAAGTAGAAGCACATAATCACAGTAAATAGTCAAGAACAAATAATCATGTGATGAAAATATTAAATAGAATAACTCACAAATCTTTTCAAAAACACATTCACACGAAACAACAGATTAGCACTAAGTTAATCAATCAAACGGTCGAAGCATATGCTACAAATGTATAAATGACCCCACAAAAAGATATCACCACGCTTGTTCTATCCCATTCTGTGTTGTTCACATCTCGAGAACTCATATCTCATCTCATAGCCCACCATGCCCACTAGATTGATCACTAACACTCATGTCTAACTTGTGTTTCACAATAGATCTTAAGTCTACGAGATAATCCTCTATCACCACATCATTTCTCCCAACCTAAGTGGATAATGAGTCTCCACTTAACATAAGTGATGGAAGTATGTATCTCATACTCCACATGTACAAGGTCTTCACAGATAAAGGATTCCAACATTTAGTCACATTTCCACTCGTGAACCAAATGTCACACTTCACATCCCCAATACATACCACAAATCTCAGGCATCTATACTCCACATCACCAATGGACACACATCACACATACTGCTGATACACCCCAACCCTCTATGCATGCAAACAGTTACACTAAGTAATCAAATTGTTCTCAAATTCATGTAAATGCACATATATTGATAGACAACATATAACCATGCAACAGAATTAAGCAATCACACACATGCAGAAATGATTATATACAGATGTACATGCAGTAACTAGGTTCAATTCTCAATAAACCTCATTAAGGTCATCAAGCGAACTTATAGCCAAATTCGTCTCGCCTCTCATCTTACCTTTATGCTTATCCTTCTTTTTAGGACAGTTCCTAATAAAGTGTACAACCTTACCACAACTGTAACATCATCCTTGCTTTTCTTCTTATTACCTTACTTACTCGAGTCACTACTGTCTTGAGCTCTACCCAAATTCATTTGCTTAAATTTCATTCTCCTCTGCATCATATATATCTCACCACTCATCTTATCATCTTTTCTAGCCTTAAGTTCCATCACCTTACTTTTAAGAGAATCAATGACAATCTCAAATGTTAAGATATATTTACTATACTTAATTACATTCTTAATCTCTCTATATGAATCACGTATATAATTAAGCAAAATAATGACATACGCTTCAGACATATATTCATCATAATTAACAATGTCTTGAATTAGCTTNTGTTAAGATATATTTACTATACTTAATTACATTCTTAATCTCTCTATATGAATCACGTATATAATTAAGCAAAATAATGACATACGCTTCAGACATATATTCATCATAATTAACAATGTCTTGAATTAGCTTGTTAAAACTATCTAAATTGTCAACAAGATTATTTGAAGGATTCGATTTGAATTGAAAATTTTTTTAAGCAAGTACAGTTTATTAGGAGTAGATTTAAGCAAATATATGTCTTCTAACTTTTTTCAAAATTCTTTTGAAAAATCAAGTTTTTCAACTTTTCTCAAAACAGTATCCGACGGATGTAAAATAATTGAAATGTAAGCAAGTTCATCATATTCTTCTTTTTGTGCTTCCATCAAATTTATAGGAAATTTGTCATCTATAGCTTTTGAAATTTTTTGTTGAACCAAAACTCCCTTCATCTTATGTTGTCAAATTGAAAAATCTAATTTCGAAATATGAAGACATTTTGACAAAAATAGAACAAGTAAAGTGTACAAATAGGTAACACAAAGTAATCATAAGATCGCAATATACACCGTTCTACATTTCTAGGGTTTCGTGAAATTCACAATCTTGGTATCAAGGAAATCTTCAAAATGGTCAAGTCTAGGTGTTCTAACAAAATATTCAATGCAACACGAATGTATGTCAGCAAAAATTTAAATTCTCACGCAATGCAGTCTCACACAACGACTAAACGACAATTAAAGCACAAAAGTAATTATCAACGTGCAATCAGAACCTGCACTTCAAATATGGCAAATAATTTCTAAATTCTAGCATAAACAATGGTTACCTCACACAATAATCCCAAGTCTAATATCGCCTCACACGATGACTTACTAATACTGAAGTTAAACGGGATACGCCAGTATAGCAAAGCGACCACATCTGAAGGTTCATAAGTATCGAGAGATGTGAATTTACCAAAATTTAGGGCCACCATCATTCACCACAAAGCTCCTCCAACAACATCAACCAATCGAGCAAAAGTGAATCCCAAACGTGCAAGGGTAGAATCGTCCAAATTTTAGCGTAGTACTCAAAACAGAAAACGAACACCACCATAGGGTCTGCCTCGTTGTCGGGAGAAAATTGTCTAAAGAAATTGTTGTCGGATGCGCCCACATGCCGGTCGCATGAGTTTCATGCGCCTCGGTCTTCGGTCCTGCACCCACCCCAAGTGCGCCTCGATCTGCTGAACACTCTGGTGGTCTCCATTTATCCAACAAGTGGTATGGCTGGAAAACACGTTTACATGTTTGGTTTTAAAAATTTCAAAACTGGACAGATTCTTCCAATCATTTTTTTAATCGATTTCAACCAGATTTTCTCCAAAAAAACATAAATGTCTTACCTACCCAAGTTGTGATACCATATGTAGCGGAATCGATCTTTGATTTGTGGAATACGGGCTCAGTTTATCAATCCAATCGAAATCGACCGCCTCAATTAACGACCCAAGAACTACAACTATTCGCCTTATATTCTTCGCTTCTTCTCATCTAACAAAAGTGATAGAAGTGTCCATTTTTCTCTTCTATTTTTCGCTTCTTTCTTCCCACCATTTCACTCAAGTAAATAACTAGTGTATATGTAAAATTATAATTGTGGTGGTATTTGTTCATTCCTTTATCACATGAAGCAATTAAAATCCGACCTTTTCAACTCCCAAAGGACAAAAGTGCCTGTTATTGAATATTGAAAGCATACAAATGTTAACAGACAGCAAGTGCCTGTTTGTTATCAAAAAAAGATCAATCTAAACCTTATCTGAAATGAAATATGAGCCAACTACAGGACAAAAATTAACAAAATGTGTACCGATGTTGAAGTGGCAAAATGTGATTGGACTTTTTTTTTTTACTTTATTCCCTTCTTCGCACCATGTGCTATCTGTAAGGCTTTTCTGTCAAAAAATTATGTACATATAGCTAAGGTTGTCAATGAATTGGATTTTGATCTGAATCCGATGAAATTAATGGGAAATGAATTTATAGTCTATGTTCAACAATCATATCAAAATTTGATAATTCGACATCTAAATTAATCAAATATGGATATAGGTCAATCTGGTTCGATAACACCCTGATCTGATTTATTATAAATGGTTGAATCGGTAAAATATTTTTGTGTCATGCTATTTGTCGCTAAAATAAAAAAAATGAGAAAATAAAAAAATATCAAATTCAAAACATAAAAAAAATAATAATAAATAAATAAATAAATAAATAATAATAATAATAAAGTCAATCCACGTGTACACAGTATTCTAAAAAATGTAATGTGTGGCGAGACATGCAGGTTTATACTATACGAGTCTAGATGAAACAATCTAGGCTTAAAAAAACGTAAAAATGTATTTTCTTATTTTTAATTTTTAATCAATCTAAAAATTATTTAATAATACATATAAATTATAATACCAAATACATCTTTAGGAGCTTAATAAAATAAATATATTCGATAAATAAGGTATAGTATAATAGTGTTAATTAAAATATTTGAAGAGTTTTAAATTTTATTAATTAGTAAAATATAGGAAAAATGATTATTTAATAAATTATAAATAATTATTTATATAATAGCACAATACACTATAATCAAACCGAAAATACAATATACTACAGTCAAACTAAAGGTACAATATATTATAGCCAAACCAAATTGATTTTATCCCACAATGAAAGTTTATAACAAAATGGTTTGAGATGTCATATATAAATAAGTGAGTCGATAAATGGCTAAACAACATTTTGTGTCTTTCAATCCAATTGACTAAAAGTTAAAAGAGTTGAAAATTTTATAATTATTAACCCCATTTAAGAATTAAAAAAATTGGGTGAAAAGTTAATTTCAATATTGATTTTATTTTCTCAATTTTTTTAATTTTCGATCGAATATCCGATAACATAACAAATCGGATAAGGATTTAATAATCAAATATCCGTTAAATAATCATATCGGATAATTATTCTTATCGGATCGGATTCACATCCAATCCATTTACCACTATACTTGTAGCATGATTGATCAATGGCACATTTTACGTCTCCCATATTTTTTTTCCTTTTTTAGCTAAAAACAGAACCTCATAGATTGGCCCATGGAGTCTGTTGACCCCCAGTGAGAAGTCAGCCCAAGTCCAATCTAGCGACCAGATATTAAAATTGGAACAATACATAAATCCTACATATTAAAATCACATTTCAAAACTAACAAACTTATTAAATTATTTTAAAATTCTGGTGTTAATTCCAATTAAATATATATATATTATATAATCAATTATCCTACCTCACTCCCACACGGCCACCCTACCCCACCCACACCAAAAAATTTCCAGAAATTTAAATCTGAAAATCACAACACCCTCGGACCCTCCCCACCCCCACCCGCACACAATCAAAATTTCTAGAAATTCATATTTGAAAATCACACCATCCCACGGACCACCCCACCTTATCTTCCAAAAAATTTTCAGATATTAAAAACTAGAAACCACACCCCCAACACAGAATTGGCTACAACCAGTCACAATCGATAACAATTAACACACACAAAATCGGCCACAACCAGTCACAATAAACGCATATTTGATCACAAATGGTCACCACAAACAAATCATCTTACACCACGAACAAGCACCACAATTCACCACAAATCATCACCATCATCACCTCCAATGTACCACCACTACCACCTTCAACTCAA
>CAIGRP010044697.1:0-52911 GCA_903798385.1 Fraxinus cuspidata
TGTAGTATTTTTAGAGTAATTAAACGGCCCACAAAATATATAAAGTGTACACGCATAAACTTGAAGAATTAATTTATTGAATTATAGTAGAATTTATAAAACATTTCAAAATAACGTGCGTTCGAAATAACGTGCAACGCACGTTTAGCTGTGACTAGTCTATATAAAATTAAAAGCATTTTCTCTAAAATTTATTTTTTTATACTCTTGTCATTTATACTAATATTGATATTTAAAAAATTAAATTAATACCATCATAACAATAAATATGCGAAAAAATAGTATCAAAGGTTTATAATTTAGATTTCTTTTTAGTATTTTGTAGTATACAAAAAAAATATTAAAACAGTTTATTTTGTCTAAATTAAAATTAAGAAAAAACACAAACCAAGAAACAAATATAAACATAAAAAGGGAAGGGCAAAATAAAAAAATTATATTGAGATTGGAAGTTTTTATATTTTTCTGAAAAGGACGCGATGGTCTCTGCTATTATCATAAACTTCCCGGGAAGCTTACTTTATTTCCTCTGATAATAACTTTTCTTTATATATTTTTGTCATTTTTAAAAAAAATGAAAATTTACGGTAAGTTTTGCACCATTTTATACCAAATTTTGCACCAAAATAAAAATCATCTCCAATCATTACACCAAAACTTACCTCAAATGAACAATGTTTAATCGTTTTCTTCATTTTTTTAATTCTTAACAATTTATTTATTTGAAAAATTATTTATTTATTTATTTATTTTACAACTACATAAATTATTCACTTGTTTTATGTATCATTTTCTTTAAATAATACTAGAGTAATGTATATATGTGGTTGTTGTAATATATTTCGTGTTAACGTTAAGTAATCGTGTTTGTTGTATTTTAATTTTAATTTTTTTGTACTCTTATCTTTGATTAATTCATTAACTATTATTTTTACATTATTAACTTTTATTAAAAATGCACATAATAATAATAATAATAATAATAATAATAATAATAATAATAATCATCATCATCATAATAAATTATTGTATTAAAAAATATATAACACATATGACACAAATACCCTTAATCAATTTGTATTTGGTGCAACACTATTCTTTGTGCAAAATTTCGTGACTTATTGAAGACATTTTGCACCATTTGTGGGTGAATCTTGGTATTTCCAGATGGCTTGAGGCGAGGCCGTCCAACTGAACTAAACAAAGACGCACACAATCAATAATGAAACTGGTGAAAGGTGGTTGAGTTGATACCCTCCAGTTGAATGAATCTTACTAATTTATCAAAGTGATGCAGTTGACCAAAAAAAAAAATGGGGACAAAATTGTAAAAAATAAAAGTGAGAGGTTGGGAACCTCTTTTTTATTTAAAAATCATTTTCAACTCCATGCTCAAATCAAGAATAATCATGTTATAAGTACAGAAAATTTTGACAGATAATATTTGGCATGATAACATTGGAAGGTGAAAAAAAAAAACAGGCCATTTAGATTTGCCCACGTCAACGTCATTATTAATTCTATCCAAATATTTATGTACTTGGAGATTTATTGAATCAAGAATATATTCATATAACATATAAATAATTACGAGAGTAAACTAGTTTGATGAATCAACCCTGCTACATGTACGCTTCGTTTTTATAGTTTTTATGCCGATAGTATTTCACTTCATCTTTGACAAAACTAATAGAAAATCCAGTCTTTAAAAAATTGTCATCTATTCATCTATAAAGTAGGGTATACGCTATGCACAAATAGCATAATTATTGATGAATATGTGTTAATGTATTTGGGCTGCCTCACCATTACTTGGCATGTTGGACTATTTGTGCAATTGGTCCACAACTTGTTAAAACGTGTTTGGATGAAACATGTCTTTTGGCCTCTTGATGTTGAAGATCTGCCCTACATGTGGCTGCATTCTGACCTTTGGATTGTGACTTGATCTTGGCACTTTGTTTTCTTCCAAATGGTTTTGCCTTCAGTCTCTTCGTTCTTCTCCCTTTCTCTGAGTGATAGTTAGGGTTTTCTCTTGTAAAATCTTTAATCGATCTTTGTGATTTCTTCAATCTCTGATTCTTTGTGAGCTTTGATTGTTGTGTACAATTATTTAGAGATTGAGGGTTGTGTGATTACGTCTGTAGAAGATGCGAGATAAAACTCGAATAAACTGTTAGTTTCTTTGTACATTTTGTACTGATTCTTGGTCTGTCTTAGTGGATCTAGAGTTATATCTCATTGTAGATGCTCAACGGGTGAGTATGTCGCAAAATTGAACATTCGGGCCCTTAGGGGAGAAAAATCCTTGTGTTCTATTTTTCTTTAATTTCTGCAATTTTGTGCTTGTTGTATAATTCGATCATTAGAATAAGTTGTCTCGGGGCCTAACAGTGGTATTAGAGCTTCTGTTTTGGGAAAAGGTTTAGCCGATGCTAGGTTTTGGTGTTTCTTAGTATAGATCCGAGGATTTGGGTTGAGAGTTTCATATATTTTGTGAGGCAAAATTTGTTTTTCCTCCAAACTCGTTTGAACTCACTTTCAACTACTGAGTCTTGGTGGTTTTGAAATCTGGCTCATTATTGTATTCTAGTGGTTTGTTGACTCGTACTGAGCCTGGGCGAGTTGAGGTAACTTATATCGATTCCTGCTGAGTTCGTGACTCACTGCTAAGTTCTCATTAAGTCTTGGTGACTCGTTGTTTTCTTGCACCTGTATTGAAATTCTTGGTGCGATTCTGGTATTCTCTTATTGCTTCCTTCATTTTGAAACATTGAGGTTTCGGACTCTAGTATTTTCTGTAAACCGCCTCTTTAATTTACTAAATTTCAGTTAAGTTTGGAATTGGTTATTAAGGTAAGTGACCTTTCATTGCTTTTCTTTGTCCAAGATCTCATGCGAGGATCTGGAAATCTGAGGGAGTAGTGGAACCCATGATTACCAGTCCTTATACCCTTTCAAACGATAATATATTTTTGAATTGTTTTAACATTAATTTGTGAATTGCTTGATAAAATGATATATTTGTTATTATCAGTTTTATTCAGCTGCTCACTGTCTTGTTCATTTGGCAAAGTGTCTGAATCATTATACTCTGTTTGTATAACTACAATTTTGTGTACATATATGTCATCATGTTTACTCCACAAATTTGAACTTGAGACATGGAATGGGACTGGAGACTTTAGTCGGCGCCAAAATATGATGGCTATTTTACTGCAACAAAGATGTGTTCCAACCTTGATGGTCAATGGGCTGCATAAACTAGTGCCTGTCGGAGACAAGAATTAAATGATATTGCATGGAGTTCAATTTTCTTACACTTATCTAATAATGTGATCAGAAAAGTTGGTGAGACTACCTCTTCATAGGCTTTATAGACTAAGTTAGAAGCTATATATCTTACTAAGACCAGCCAAACAAATGTTATCTCTTAAGGCAATTCTATAATGTTAGATTTGATCCCTTCTCTGATTCGGAAGAAAATCTTAACAGATTCACAAAATTAATTCAAGACCTAGCAAATTGTGACGAGAAGCTTTCTGATAACCAACACGTTGTTGCTTTAGTGAATCTGAAATTCTTGAAAATCGACCGAAATTTTTTCAAATTTAACAAAACTAAAAAACAGAATTGCCATATTCGAAAACATAAAATAATACAAGAACCAAATTAAAATTTTGATTCTCAATGATTCAACATGATTAGGCTCTAATACTACTTGTTGAAAATTTTCACGAAAATTAAACTTTATAAATTTTACATAATTGTCAATATCTTCATGTCAAATCACCAATAAACTTAATTAACGCGGAATATACCATGATCAATTGATTTGTGTCTTGAATAATGAATCTTGAATCTTGATCTTTAAATCTTGATTCCTTGTTCTTCAATTTAATTGCTCCAAACATTCTTCTTGATTCTTGATTGTGGGTTTATGGATCTTCCTCTTTAATATTCTTTCTCTTGTATTCTTGTATTGATGAGATGACATAAAAAATGAGAATTCACATATAAATTCGGAACCATAACCCTATATATAATTTTCATATGTATTCGGCTCGTTGTCAAATACAAACCCTAATGAAATCAATCTCTACACATATAATTCAGCTCACACTTTATTTAGATGCCAAAATCTCAATCACTTAATTCTTTATGGACAACTTACAAAAATACCCTTAAAATTAGGGATCCTTGAAAAATCATATGAAAAATATTTTGAAAGTAAAAAATACTGTTTAAAATTATTTGTCACTTGTAAAAAAAAAAAAAGGCACAATGTCACTTTTTAAAGTTAATGCCACTTTTTTTTTATATAAAAAAATGTTACACAATGTCACTTATTAAAAAGTGACATAAATTTTAAGGAAGTGACAAAAAATAACAAAAGTTAAAAAAAGTGACAAAAAATAACAAAAGTTAAAAAAAAGTGCCAAAAAAATAACACATTAAAAAAGGTGATAGAAATTTTTTTTAAAAAAGTGACAAACACTGAAAAGTAAAAAAAAATTTTAAAAAATGGACTAATATTCAAATAAGTGACAAAATACCAATTAAAACTAGGGGTGGGCATTGGGTCGGGTCGGGCCGGGTTTGGCCCCAAACCGACCCGACATGCTCGGTTTTGGACTCTTTCCTGACCCAACCCGACCCGGTTCCTCCCCTAAACCAACCCAACCTGAATTGGGTCGAATTGGGCCAGTTTTTTTTTTTTTTCCTTTTCTTTTTGCAACACTAAATTTATTTGAAACTTCCCAATTCATTAATTGACTTAAATATAAATAATACTTTTGTCATTTCAATAAGAAACTTTAAACAAAATAATATTTATCATTTTTAAAACACAATCAACTAAAATTAAAAATCACAAATTTTTACTAAGAATAGGTTTGTAATTTGATTTTTTTCACAAACAAAAATTAAAGCTTACATCCCAAATAATTATTTTCATGCACGTTAATATCATACTAATAAAATCAAACATACTAAAAATTACCAATAATCACGAAAAGTAAATACTAAAATATTACAGTCAACCAACGCTTAAAAATATACAGTAATCCAAATTTAATAAATTTAAAAAATACCACTCATCCAAAATTCAAACTTCTAAAAAATTTAAAAATAAAGTAGAGCATTATAATTGTCGATTCTCGAATAGCTTTAAGTAGCATTCCTACAAAATAATATAAACGTTTAGAGAAAAAGATTAATAAAATAATGACAAAACAAGTTATACATCTACCTGAAAAAATCATAAATGCAGGAATCATTTAGATTTAACCTTCATTAGATTTCTCTGATTCCAAAAGCTCTACCAAAAAAAAAAAAAAAAAATTAAATTAACAATAAATTAAATAAAACAAATTTATTTAACATAATTCGTGGAATAACTACAATTATATTACATTCGTCCAATTTCTTATATACCTCAACATCTTCCATATAAAATCTCTCCATTATTGATAACTCTTTAAGCCAATTTTGGGTACACACCAAAACCTCCACCATCCTAGGGGTTAAAGAACTACGAAATGGATCAATGATTCTTCCTCCAGTACTAAAAGCACTTTCTGAAGCCAGTGTAGACACTTTGAATTGCCATAACGTCTCTTGTGAGTTTAGAAAAAGTACCGTATTTATTTCCATTAAGCCGTCACCAGTTAAGAACATCAAAATCACTATCCTCTATATCTTCACAAGCGTCCAACAAGTATCTATCAATATCATTTTTAAGTTCAACCAAATCTTTTGCTGCATTTTTTCTCTTAAACCTAGAAACACGATTAAGAGATATCGTTGAAGTGAGACTTTCTTTATTAGAAGAAACCCCCCTTGAAGAATTCATATCACTGGATACTTGATTGCTTTTAGAACTTGCTTCACATCTCACATACCAATCATAAATAGACATCAGGTTGTCTTTCAAAATATTTGTCATATTATGAGCAATTTCTTTATCCTCGTAAATATCACCAAAACAAAAATCAGCATACTCCAATTTATATCTTGGGTCAAGTACAGTAGCAATCAACAACACTTGGTTAACATTTTTCATTTTTCTCCAATACTTGTCAATTTTTTTTTCATGTTAATGGCCATATCACTCAAAAGATAATCATCACTTTTACTTCACTCTTCCAATTCCCTTATAAGTGAACATATTTCATGAAGATAAACATTAGAGCTCACATGCAATGAAGTACTAAACTTCAAAGTTACTTCATAAAAGCCTTGGAGGAACTTCACAAAAACATAAGCATTTTCCCAGTTAGAAGTTTTGGGAGGTCCACCACTTCTTCTACCACCATCATACTCCTGAAAATAATTAAAATATTGCACATCATCCTCCTCTAACCTTTCAAATGCTTTTTGGAATTTTAAAGCGGCTTCCAACATCAAATATGTGGAATTCCACCTAGTTGATACATCCAATCATCCTCCTCTAACCTTTCAAATGCTTTTTGGAATTTTAAAGCGGCTTCCAACATCAAATATGTGGAATTCCACCTAGTTGATACATCCAAAAACACAAGTGATTTACAATTAATTTTTTCTTGACTTGCACACTCCTTAAACTTTTGTTCTCTAGAGAAGATTTAACATATTTTACTGCACTGCGAATACTAATAATTGAAGCATGTGCTTCCTTCAATCCCTCACATACAGTCAAGTTAACAATATGTGCACAACACCTCATGTGCAAATATTTTCCATCCAAAACACACCCATCCCTACTCCTACCTATTATCTTCCTCTTGAGATAAGAAATATCCGTTTCATTTGCAAATGTATTGTCAACCGTGATTGTAAACACTTTCTCAATACCCCATATACGCAAACAATTTTCAATAGCTTTACCAATGGTTTCACCTTATGATTAGCTATCACACAAAAGTTCAAAATTCGTTTATGAAGCTTCCAAGTATCAGTAGTTAATGTTTTGAATAGAACTCCAAGTATCAGTAGTAAGAGAAACTCTTTGACGTTGGAGGATCTTTCTCAATTGCAATTTTTGATCCAAATACAATTGATAAATATCTCTAACAATAGTCCTATGAGAACTAGGATCAAAATTCGAACATGCTACTTGACAAAATTGTCCAAACCCCTGACCTTCGACAAAGCTAAAAGGTAGCTCATCAATTATTATCATCTTAGAACATGCAAGTCTACATTCTTCTTTATTAAAGCCAACAACTATAAGATTGTTCCCATCACCCTCAGTTGGACTTTTTTGCCTTTTATCTTCTATCCTTCCTGGATACTTTTTACAATGAAGAACCAAATGATTCCTTAAGATACTAGTCCCATACTTCCTAGCCCCACAAGCATAATCTTGCCCACAATTGTTGCGCGTACACCTAACATCTTCATCTTTTTGATGTCCTATAATAGTGAAGTGTTCCCATACATCTTAAGATTTCCTATTTTTCCTCTTATCTAAACATGATTGTGGAAGTGGAGGAAGAGTCGTAACACTTTTTTCTAAATTTGTTGTTGAAGAAGTTTCATTGATAGTTTCAATTTCACTATCCATATCCATATCCACATTCATATCTATACAAACAATATTTTCATAACTTAGTATGACAAAACAACTCAAGCAACAGAAATCTTATAGAAGGCAGGCAGAATCTGAGAGTGCTACTTCCCAATATGAACCTGCAAAAGATATGAACCGGAGAGTGCTACTTCCCAATATATTTTGACAATGTTATATTGGTTTTTCAACAGAACTTGAACTTATAAACCACTAGGATGAACTTACAAACTGGATGTAAAGTCAGCAACAAGAAGTCTCCAAATACCGATTTCATCCAATTATTTGTTAAAGTAATGGAAGTTCTTTCTCAACAAGTCACTTCTCAGAATTGGGGTAGTCATGCAGTAAATTCCAGCACAGCTTCGATTTACAGTTTAGCCCATTGTTACAGAGATTTATCGCACGATGATTGTCTCCAGTGCTATGCGGCGAGTCGAACCCGCCTCCCCCGCTGCATCCCCAACGTGACTGGCCGTTTATTTTTCGATGGGTGCTTTTTGCGGTACGATAATTACAGTTTTTTTGGAGAAGCAGTAGACCCAAAATGGGATAGATCAGATTGTAACAGTTCAATTGTTGATAATCCAAATGAGAATTGATAATATTACGGCAAGTGCAGTGTTGAACGATGGTTACGCGGTGGCGGGGTTGAAGGGTGTTTATGGATTGGCGGATTGTTGGAGAACTTTGAGCAGAAATAGTTGCAGAGAGTGTTTGACGGTGGCGCGTAGGGAGGTGATAGGGTGTTTGCCTAGCCGGGAAGGCAGAGCATTGAATACTGGTTGTTATTTGAGATATTCTACTCAGAAATTCTACTCTAATCATTCTGATACAACAAATAGTGGTTCTGGTAAGTTTGATTAATCCTAGGTGACTAAAATTTTGTTCATCAAATTCATGTCAGATTTGCTAAGAGTTTGGATTATAATCTGTCAAGTTCTAGTTGAGATCTAAATTATACGATCGTTTTTCGACTTTAATTCTTCTCTTGTTTAATTATATCAATAATAATGTTTGAGCATGCGATCTTGAAAGAGCCAAGTCCTTATATTTTTCTTCCTTGTTTTTTCAACATATGATTGCTTGAAGGTCGAATTTCTCATTTTTAAGGTTATTTTTCAGAAATATCAAGGACGGGGAAAGTATTAGCAATTGTTTTATCGACATCGGCCTTCTGTATGCTCTCTGTATTTTGTGGTTATGCAGCCTATCAAAGATGGAAAAAACGAAAACAAGGTATGGTATCTATAATAATATAGCTTTCATGATTGATACAACTTCAAATGGAAGCGATTCTTATGGTTAACGCGGTTTTTGTGCAGCAAGTAAAAATCTAGGCCTAATTTCATATTCTTACAACAAGTCGAATTTGAATTTCAAATACGAAACTCTTGAGAAGGCAACAAACTATTTTGATCCTTCAAGAAAGTTAGGACAAGGAGGAGCTGGTGCTGTGTATCAAGGAACCTTACCAGATGGAAAAACCTTGGCTGTAAAGAGGTTGTTTTTCAGCACTAGGCAATGGGTCGATGAGTTCTTTAATGAAGTTAACCTAATCAGTGGAATTCAACACAAGAATCTTGTGAAGCTTTTGGGTTGTAGCATTGAAGGCCCCGAGAGCCTGCTCGTTTATGAATTAGTACCTAACAAGAGCCTAGAACAATACCTCTTTGGTAACCCCTTCATTTTTTTATTTTGTTTGCTGTTTCATCTGTTTTATTATATGATGGTTTAATTTTTCTATTTCTTTTGTTCAGGTAACAACGAAATTAAGATTCTAAGTTGGAAAGAGCGCTATGATATTTTAGTTGGAACGGCGGAGGGTATTGCTTTCCTCCATGGAGGTTCCAAATATAGAATAATTCACAGGGACATTAAGACGAGCAATGTTCTTCTTGACGAAAATTTCGCTCCCAAAATTGCGGATTTTGGACTTGCTCGAAGTTTTGCTGTTGATAGATCTCATCTTAGCACAGGAATTGCAGGGACATTGTAAGAAAAATTATCGTCGCATTATCCTAAGATAATTATATATTCTTTTGGCATGTTTTTGTAAGATGGATTTGATAGTAGTTGACAGTATTAAGAAAGAAAATGAAGCTTCATTATATTCTTGAGTTTGGTCCAACATGACATACCAAACATGCACTATGTTTTATAAGATTTTCCAGTTTCAAAATTTAATATATGATTTCTCGCGGTGCAGAGGGTATATGGCTCCTGAATACCTAGTAAAAGGACAACTAACGGAGAAGGCCGATGTTTATAGTTTTGGTGTGTTGGTTCTTGAAATCATGTGCAATAGAAAAAGTAATGCCTTCGTCGAGGACTCGGGTTCTCTCCTTCAATCGGTACTTTCCAAGTTCCATTGTTACTGCATTACATTTTTCGTATATATGCTATAATACTGCAGATTTCTGTTTATTCGTTAGTACATATTTGTCAATGTGGTATGCTATTTTCACATACAGGTTTGGAAACAATACAAGTCAGGTAGATTGACAGAACCGGTCGATCCTTCTTTAAAAGGCGATTTTCCAGAATTTGAGGCATCGAGAGTGCTAAAAATCGGGCTTTTATGTACACAGGCTTCAGCTTCGTCTAGACCATCCATGTCCGAGGTTGTCCGAATGCTTACTGATTTTGACTCTGAAATTCCCGAACCGAATCAACCCCCATTTTTGAACTCTAGCTTGCTTTCTACAACCTCGACTAGGTCAACCAACAGCATAAACAGCTTGGCATCAAATGCACAGACAAGATTTGAAGCATTTTACACCTCCACAGAATCCTCTATTCGGAGTTCAGATGAACCTCTTAGAAGTAAAGAACGGAGTCAAAAATAGAAACCCGGTTTCTCTTATATCCATTGAAACTCCAAAATGCAGCATAGCTCAAAATCACACACACTTTATTCGACGAATAATGCACGGAAGCGCAAGTTTTTGTACACTTTTATCAGTATAGTACAGTAGCTTGACTGTGTAAAAACCTTGCGAATGTGTTATGTACATGATCTGCAGTATAGTATGAGGGTAAGTTTTGAAGGGTATTACAGTATATATACAGAAATTGATTGTCAAATTGAAATATTGTACTAAGAGTAGGTAATGTCGGCAGTTATTCGGACCCGGGTTGTCATTTTTCAAGCATTTATTATTTGTTTGGTTCTTCAATGTCAACAGCTAATCCTTTCAATAATTGTTTCAACTTTCAACAGAAACATTTTTGATTTATAATTAATTTGGTTGCGGATTAATTATACTAGTAAAATGTCTGATTCAGACAAACACAATTCTTAATAGATTGTTGACGGGTCATAATAACGATAGTGTGACTTCAGCCTGAAACTTGGAAATATTCGCGTCAAATTAAATGGTTAACTGTGCTAAATTAGACACATAATTTGGCACATTTCGTAAAGGGAATAGTGCACGGGAAGTTTCTAACTTATTCTTTGTAATAAGTTATTTTAAATCTGAGTTATACGCGTTTACTTAATTTTTACAATTCGAAGAGATTACAAGTTTTACAATTCGAAGAGATTACAAGTCGTGTTTTATTAGTAAATGCTTGACCGATTCAATCCGATGAGATTCAACTTGCTACAAATCGAATATATTGAGGACTATGCTTTCTCATTACTTCGGTTAGAAACTAACTTATTATAACTCTAGAAACCTTCTATGCAAATTTTTCTTTCTTAAAAATTTAATTAAAGTGCCGACAATATAAGAGAATAAAAACATTGACGTGTTGTAACAAACACACCGGATAAAACTCACCCATAAAATCAGCTTGTAAGAATGTGGTAAGAGTGCTTATAAATCAACAATGATACATACATTTCAAGAGCGATGTAGGGTACAATTAGATCATTAAGGGGCTGTTCTCTTTGTGTTTCAGTTTTGTGTTTTGAGTTTTGAATTCATTTTGTGTTTTGTGTTTTGAGTGTCCATTTTGAGATTTTGGAAAATGTGTTCTTTTTGGCATTTTGAAAAATTGTTTTGAAAACGTCCAAAACGCGTTTTGAAAATTTTGACTTGATTATAACTGAAAACACCCAAAACGACAAATTTGTCGTTTTTGGTTTTCTTTATAAACTTTTCACTTGTTTTCAAAAACGCGTTTTCGAAAACGGGAAAGAGAACGCGTTTTCACTGTTTTGGAAAATCGAAAACAGAAAACGGCTTGAAAATGGTAAAGAGAACGGGGCCTAAATCTCTTGAAAATCGTCGTCCACATCAGTCCATTTTTCCATTTTTCCACCTAGGTAACTCCACGGAACTAGTCTCCTACTTGAAGTAATCCTCCCTAGATCTCCGGTCCATGACAACCAAGACACGATGTCTACTTTGGTGTCAATTGTAACAATCACATTGAGTAGAAGTGTAGAACTCACTCTTAAACCGTGTAGAAGTACTCACATTTCAAGTGAGTCGTATTATCCAAGTGAATCAAGAGGGTGGCAATTGGGAACATAGATGCTGGGTTGATGCGCACATGTCTGCATTCCTTTTGAGTCCCCTATTAAATCGCAAGATGTAACGTATAAACAAATTTATTTTCAAATGTATGCTAGAAATACGTGAGTCTGGATCCTGTTGCTTTGTTCGTGCAAATAAAGTGGCGTCATTTTCCAACTTTGAATAACTTGACAGACAATTTTTTGTGGGGACCACAAGAGACGAGGAAAAACCAAACAAGTTCATAAAAGACCCCTAAGTATGGACGACATTAATTATACACTCATTTGGTAGAATGTAGATGACCAACTACAATTAATGAGTTCACATGGTGGAAACACCCTATCTAAAAACTTAGTTTGTCATACTCCAGACGAGATAAATTATCTAAATCAACATCAAATAGTCATATTGCCAACATAAAAAAGCAGTTCCATTATGAAATCAACTATGCCTATTCAAAAAAGATGCAACATAAAGGCAACAAAGATACCATCTCTGCCTAGACGAGGCTGTGATTACAACAGAGCAAGGCAGGGAAACAATATTTTAATTCTTTCCGTTTCACTGATCATGATCAGTATTGTCATACCTAACATGAAGCATTACTTTTATGCAAGAGGCAGTTCTTGATATCTTCTGTTCTACAGTAATGCAGGACTGAACAATATTAGTCCCAAAGATAATCTGCCATCCTTTTTGTATCTTATTTATGAAGGATCAAAATTTAGTCCATGACACGAAAAATTATACTGAATGCCAACTCCCTCTTTGTTAGAGAACTGCCTTAACAAAGAACCAACATAAAATTCAACTAATACAAACATATTACCGAGCTAGCCCCGGTGAAATAGTTGTATATCTTAAGAAGTATGAAAGCTATTCTCATGTAAATCATCCCTCAAAGAGCATAATGTGCTAAAAAGAAACATTTTAGAAGATCAGAATACCTTGACCTGAAGATGCTGAGATCAATTATTAAAACTGCTAATGCATTTCCGTAATTAAACCTCACAAAATATTAAGACAATTAAGGATTCGCAGATTATGTTCAAAGTTCTTAAAAGAAAGTGTGCGTATCAACAGGGTAAGCCCCGAAACTTTCATATACAGCCTGGAAGGCAGCCTCCATCTTCTCCCCGAAAAGAAAAAAAAAATACACGCCGAATAAAATAAATATTTAAGGAGTACATGTATACCTCAATGTATATAGTAGAAACATAGCAATAACCGCAACAAACTAAGTTTTATGATGAATAAATTCAGAGGTCAGCTAAACCTTGCGTTAATCTTTTTCTCCATTCCATCCATTTCATTGTTACTTCTATTAGAATATTCAATGAGATGAGACATTTACATCATGTTAATTTTAGTCTACATTTTCGTCTTTTATCATATTCTACTGAGATCTCATCACTCTGGTGAATGATAGCTTCAATAACTACACATAAACTTGCACCAACCACTTAAATTGTTCTTTTCTTAATTTAGATTTATATTGAAATATAAAATAATTAACATAAATAAAGATTATATACTGTGGCCACATACTTATATGGGTGGCCAAACAAATACTGAACTGTCAAGCTGTCCGAATCTGGATAATACCTGGCCGGTCGATACAATAATTTAAACATGGATTTGACACGGGTAGGAAAAAAACCAACAGATTAATAGTACTTCAAGTTGAATATGGGTGTATAGCTAAATAGCATTAGTCTAAATTCAAGCTTTAGAAATGGAAGGTCGATAACCATAGGAAACTTCATAATAAGCAAGACTGTACAGAAGTTTACCGCTTCAAGGGTCCCCTTAGAGTGAAAGAGTTCCCATCAGTTGATATGAACTTCGAAAGAAGCCTCAAAATGCACAACTCAAAAGGCAATGGAGAAGAATTCACTCTGCAAAGAGCTGAAATATCTGCATGTCAAGTAAATAAACATAGCACCAAGAGTCACAGAAATAATATCAGGAACAACTTCTAGAGGTCATCCGCCCCCTTTAAAGCTAGGCATCCAAAAACGATCTCATTTTTGATAAATTAAAGTAAACAAAGTCCCATCAGTACTCAGATATCACAAGTATCACAGAAAGATTATGATTCACTGAGAGCCGCTGATAAAATAAGAATGTGTAAGACAAAAGAGATCAACAACAATTCTGCATGAAAACTGCAGGATTCATATTAATGTTTTCTTGCTTTAAATACACGATGTCAAATATTTGACTACATGAACGCCTTGAAATCTCCATCATAGAGGAGCTGACAAGGGCCTCTTCTACACTGATATTCTGAAATTCCCTCCACAGTCGCCTACTCTTTCAAAAAATAAGCAAATACTAATAGAAAAGTTCTTTTCCACCAGTGTAAAAGGGTTCATACGGTGCATTTGAGTCTTGCAAATGTTAAATAGCCTGTATGACCTCTAGAGTCGCCATTGCGCCTCGCCGTGATTTGCAGAGAACTGGCATTTTCGAGCCCATTTGTGGAGCGTTGTCTCTTCTTGCAGCTCTTAAGAGACATGGAACTACCGTGATCATCTTGCCAGCTCCGCGAGTTCCCTTCTCGAACTTCATATGTGTGAAGAAGCACTTCAAATGTTCTTATATCTGCACAAGCCAATCATAAGCATCACCATGAATGAAAGTACTTAAGTTTAACAGCTCAACTAACCAACTTGATTGTATTATCTATAACAGTATCATTAACCATAAAATCCAGGAAAAAGGCCTACCAGTGAAATCAGATCTAAGTGTTTCGCATGATTTCTGTACTTGCTCAATACAGGGTGAGAAGGAGCACAGCACCCCATCTTGTTTCAACATTTTTGAAGCAGAAGGAATAGCCAACCAAGGTTGAGGGAGGTCGAGGAAAACTGAATCTCCCTGCCCTAAAAATTCATCTGGAAAACCCTCGCCCTGTATATCTCTCACCCCCACAGTCACCAAACTACTCAATCCCGTCCTTTCAAAATCTTCCCTGAAATAAGGAAAGATCGCTTCATCATAATCAAGACCCTAAAGCATTTACTCAATATGTCAAGTTCTAAAATGCATTTTTGTGACAGATGCATGAAATACAACCATAATCAAATAAAAATATTCAGTTCTTTCTCAATCTGCAGAAAATCCAATGGTATTCTATATTACATCAAATTATTTTACTTATAACCATTAATCTTGATTGAAAATTCTTACCTAGCCGAGGCAGCCCTTTGTTCATGAAAATCAAAAGTGTAAACATGTCCATTGGGAGCAATAGCTCGAGCAAGCGACGTAGTCAATGATCCACTTCCAGTACCCGACTCGAGAACCAGGCAACCTGGAACTATCTCCAGGTACATGACAACAAAACTAATATCGGCAATATATAAAATTTGGGTTCTGTGGCTTAGAACCAGAGTCCATAGCTCAGCAGTTGGGGCCAACAAGTACACAAATCCACCCTTATTACTAAACACTTTGGAACCAAATGGTTTCCCAATCCATTCTGAATGCTTAAATACACCAAAACGATTTTGCAGAACCCCGCTTTCTGAAACTTTTACGGCCTTCATGTTATCATGTCTCTCATATACTATTACCAAATCGCCATCATTTATGTAGCGTGAAAACGACAATTTCTTCGACGAATCAAATGGAAACATTGTCAAAAATTTAAGATCAATTCTCAATGTAATAATCTGCATTACAATTAAAAAGGAGCAACATCATGAAATCATGTTTCAAAAAGGCCGAAGTTTATCAGAGAGTAAATTAACACGTTTATGTTCAATAAATAAATTTCTTACTCGAGCTGTTTGATGCACAATCCACCTACAAATAAGAAGTTGATTGAATTCGAATCTCCGCTCCTCAGCAACAATGAATTTGGAGGCGAAGGAAAATTGGGGGAGATGGAGAGAATAAAAGCACGTTGGATTGCACGGCCCAATTAGCATGGTCTATCAGCCCGTGATTTTGCCATGCCGGATCAGGCCCACGTCCAAAGTTAAATAACAATCCTTTTATTTATTTATTTTTTTCTTATTTTTTTGCTGAACAAATATATTTGATTATTAATTTTTTGTAAGTTTTAAGAACATCTTATTATAGGAAAGATAAATAATAACTATAAATAGAAAATTTAAACTTAGTTCCATTAATTAATGACAATTTAATTCGTTTCCTTCGGTGCTTAGAAAAAATAATTTATAATAAAAATGAAGGGTATAGGGTAAAATAACTTATCTTTAACCCGACGTATTCATAATTAAGGTTCAATAAAAAATTGCTCTATCGATAGTCCTGTGGAAACTTAGTTCCAGAACTATTATTTTACGCATTGTTTCCAAAATCAAAAGGAAAAATAAGTTCGGAAAAAAAATAAATTCTAAAGAATGGAGTTTAAACAGAAGCTTAATCAAAATGTGCGAGTGCACAATATTACGTTCAATATATCTAGCAATTATGGCGACAAAAAACAGCACAGGAAGAAACCAACGCGTGCGTGAGTTCGCAATACCATTTCAAATACGTCACTAAGCCAATATAAAGAAATCAAAGAAACGAAAAAACACTCTGAAACCCGAGGAATGAGTTCTCTTTCTTGATTTCGCCTTCTATTGCCAGTGAACAACTGTGTCCTTTCAACAAACTTGGAGAAGATGGCTTCTTCACATTACTTTCTGCAGAGCTTCCCAATATCGTACTATGAAATGGCACTTGAGTAGTTTTTAGCTCCAAATCGGCAAAATAATCTTTTGAATTCGCGTCTCTTTCTTTAAAAATTGTGTTTCTACTTGTATCAATGATTTCTCCATCTATGATCACAACATCTGGTACCAACCGATTTGGATTTGCATGACCGTGTCCATAAAGATACGAACTACCTCTTTCAGACCCATTCTCGTGCCAAGATTCACAATCCAGGGCAACTAGATTAGAATCAACGGGCTTCAAATTATCAAATTCCGGGAAGTTCCTTGCTTTTTTCCTTATATACTCGAATATATTTCCGTCAGTCAGATTTTCATATTCAACATACTGAGTTTCAGTTGTGAGCTTGCCTTCTCTAATCCAAACATCAGCAGGGTGTTTGCCTTGAAACACATAAAAGCAGTAAAGAAAACATATTGCAGACAAGAAAAGAAAATTGATACGCTCATCGACTCACCTGTATCACTCTTGAGGTAAAAGTCAATAGAGCTGTTATGGCCATCTGAAGTTGCATCTTTGTTTAAAAAGTGTCGGTTCTGTTCTACTTCTGTAAGTTCAGGATATGGAATAACCACATTGCCTCGAGGAATTTTACTGCCCTCTTTTTCTTCCAGAAACTCTGTGCCACTATCAAGTTCAAGATGCTTCTCACGAGTGCGTTTTCTGATGAGAGTCAAGGTCTCTAATGATGGAGAACATGTGTCATTTGAAATGGGCAGAATGGGCAAGTTCTTTGCCTTTTCACGAAGGTGGTCGAATACTGTTCTTTCAGTTATAATTTTGCAGTCACTGTCTTCAATTTCAACAACAGGGATATCTTCAGAATTACAATAACAGTAAAGTCAGTATGTTGAAACGTTGGAGGACAAAAGAAAACAGTAGAGGAGAAAGAAAGATTTTTACCATCTTCCGAATCTTCATCTAGAAGTTTGAAGCTGGGCCTGGTCATGAAAAGTTAAAGGTCAATCATTGTTATATAACTTCACTATAGTCCTCAGTGGAAATTTAAAATCAACCATAGTTAATCAATTAAACTAATTGTAATATCAAGCGAATACCTTGTAATGTACATTGTACATCATAATGATACAGGCAAAAAGCATTTTTGGTAAGCCTAAAAAAAAGTAAAAGTAGTAATTGCTAAATTTGGTCAAACATAAGTACAAGCTTAAAAGTTAATTTTTAACTTTTTTTGCAAAAAAAAAAAAAAAAAGTAAAAGTAACTTATAGTTCAAAATCTTGTTCTTTTAAAGCTAACCTTCCCCAAAAAAGTACTTGTACTTTTATTTTAGGCTTAGCCAAACACGCTCCAAGTTGGGCTTACATGAAATTTGATTTCTCTATGAATTCATTTGAGTTGTAAGGCTCTTTTGTTGGAGCATGAGGGGAATGATCATTGTTATCTTTTATGATATACACATCCTTGGACTTGCAAGAGGACGCTTCCTTTGGAATATATTTACTGGTGGCATCCACGTATGTCTGTGCAGTGACAATAACTTTTTGATGGACATCGATACCTACTGCATAAACATCAAAGTCACAAGTTCATTTAGCCAGCAATGAAAGAAAAGAGTCCATATGGCAGTAAACTAAGAAAAGGTGTTTACTAAGTTCTTCAAAGATCAAATCTGCTTTAAGTGTGAGCTTTCCTTGCTGAGGGCTTGGAAATGACACTGTTGTACTGTAAGGGCTATCAGAAAAATCAAGTGTCAAGCCCAAATCTCAAAATATAACACCAGAGATATATTTGCAAGCAGAGTCCTTCTGAATTCATGGACATAACCGAGGATGATTCCCAAATCAAATTCAAGCGCTAGATCAAGAATTGAAGTTTCTGTACCTCGAGAACTCCTCCACTCTGCAGCAACAAAAAGAGATTTAGATAAAGTCAAGAAATTGTGCCACTTCTAATTTAAAAATATAGTACTGAGAGGCCATCCATTAAAATGAGATGCAGATAATTAAATTTAGTTACTAGGTGACCAAGACAGAGGTAGGAAATATTTGATATCAAGGTAGTGACTTTGGGGTTCCATCTTGAAAGGTAATGACTTTGATATCATGTCAATACTTTGAGGTTCATCTTAAAAATGTCAACCTTATTAAGAAATGTAGCTCAAATCCTTATAAATTGGTCTATATTTTCATCTTTATTCGACGTGAGATTTTATCTCTTAATAGATAGATTATGAACCAACAATCTCAATACAAGCTTTTCATTTAACCCTTGAACAAATCCCGTTTTCTTAAAATTTCTGTACACACCCGTAAGCCAATTTATACCTTATTTTCTCGTGAAACAGAATGAGGTTATCTTCTTCAATACCAACCATCTGCAAGATATGTAAAAAAAATTAGAAGGGGGAAAAAACTTAAATGTCGCAATCCAAGGAAATTTATATAAATATTCTTGGACACGTACCATATTAGCACAATGGTGTTTAGTTGATTGCATAGGCTGTGATAATCTAGTTAATGTTATCACCAGCTGGGACTTCCCTTGCCTTCGGTGGCCCCCAGTTTCCTCAACCTTCATATCAACTTTTGGGGGTAGCGATAGCAATGACTCCTTAATATGGTTCCCAAATGGATATTTTCGACCAGTGACCAACTCTATCTTCCTTGGATCAGCTTCAGAGAGGGTATCAAATGATTTTACTCCCATTGATTGCAGTGCCTAAGTAGAATATTACAGGTAGGAAAAGAAAACAAAAATGTTACTATATTTTCAATGATCAAAAATTCAAATCAAATGTCTCAAATAGCTTTAGAAGCTAGAAACAAACCTTTGCAGTCACCATTCCAATGCCTGGTAATTGTTTCAGTAAGTATGGACTGTCATCCCATAGCTTCTGATGTAAACATTTGGCTAGAATTGATGAACTCAAAGCTCCTTTATAGATTTTCTTAAATATAAAATACTCTTTCAGGCACTTTGCAATTCTACACCCATTTGAGCAAATAGAATTCATGTCCTATAGCAAAAAACACATATTCATGGTTAAGTTTCAGATAGATGGAAATATCACAAATCTTAAATTATTTGTGAGGACCAAAACCTGGTTCATTGACAAGTCATGAACCGAAGGATCCCCTGTCAAGCAGTCATTCGCCAAAACAAATATCTTCTCTTCTCTGGTTTGAATGCGTTTTTTTCTCTTTCCTTTATCTCCAAGTATGTGAAATCGAAGCCGACCATCTTTGTCATTGTTTATGTCATTTAGGAGTTTCTTTTCATTACGCCTCAGTTGTATCCCTTCATTTTCAGATTGGAGGACATGTATCATTCATATTCATTGCTTAAGGGACATTGTAAATGGAGATGCATACATACAGGAGATTTCTTCTGACCGACATATAACATGAAGCGCATCTTCTATGCTGCAGTTTGCAGGGGACTGTATAATGTGTTTCAATGTGTCAAACTTCAGATAGTACTTTGTCATCAATCTTCCAGGTTCTGAACACAAGAAAAGAAGAATTAAAATTCCATCCTGCATTATAATCACAAGACTGAGAATATGAATACATGATACCAAGTGGCTTCAGCAGAAAACCATCTTCATCAGTCCACACTGTTTGATACCGTGATAATTCGTTAACCTTCTGAACGCAAATCTCTGGCAGACATATAAATCATGGAATGAGTGTTAGCATAAGAATCAAAACAAGTTGACTTTGTGATTATCATTCATCAATTTACCTTGCAAATGTTTCTCTATTTGGTGGCCAGGCAGCGCCTTCTTAATTGCATAATTCTCAGGATTCTGACACATGAAAAGTTTCAGAAGAGTGAACAATTGTAAATGGAAATCCAAATTGTGGGCTCCAATTTGGCCAAAAGAACATGCCTTTTTCATTCTCACGTACAAATATGAGCATTTCATCCATTCAATTGCCCTTGTTATATCTGAGACAGTTAATTGAACTATCTCTGCAGTTAGATGCTCCGTAACACATGGAAGCAATCTAAAGAGAAAACAAGACCACAAAACAATCAAGTCAAAGAGCAGGCACAGCTCTTCAGTTTATACAGTATAAAGAAGGAACAACAGAGTGATTAAGGAATAGACATACTGTGATTCCACCATCTCGCACCCATTTAATAGATTCTCGTACAAATGGACCTGAGATATGATATTTGCATGTATTATAGATGTATCATTTCATTCTTTCTTCTTTATCATATTTGGGTAGGGCGAGCGAGTGCGCATGTAATTGTGCACATGCAGTGTGCGTGTGTCTGAATGTTTGAGAAATAGAGACCTACAGTTGCTTTTCTAGTCATGATTATGACGATTCCTGTATCATCAAACGGAGGACGGCCTGCCCTTCCACACATCTGCACAAATTGAAATGGTTTATTTTTGCTTGAAAGGACATGCCTTGAGATGTAAAAAGATCATGAAGAATGTTTAGTTAGCACAACTACAACCAAAGTCAGTATGGAAGGTTACAAGAACTAACTACCGACTATAAATCATATGGTTGACACTCTTGTAATAATAACAAGAACTAGAATTTAAAAGAGTAACATACTTGCAAAACCATGGATCGATCATATTCCAGGTATATCCCTTTCTCCTTGTTGCTAGAATGAATCAAAAGATTAGAACAAAATGCATGTACAAATTTATGATAAAAATGTCCGAAAATTATTTTGAGGATTACAAGTGCTGGGTTGACTTGATGACTACAGTATGTGCTGGTAGGTTAATTCCATGGGCAAGAGTATTTGTGGTGCACAAAATTTGAAGATCACCATTCAGGAAAAGACCTTCGACAAGATTGCGATCCTTTAAAGAAAGTCCACCATTATGGTATCCAACTGCACGAGGAATAACTAGTAAGTTTAACAGGCATTTATATAAAAAATTTACTCCAAAAATTATGCTTCTACATAATTACGAATCCCAAATCTTCTCATGTTCACCCTACTGCTATCCAGAAAGGAGCGCTCACCTCCAAACCGTATGTAAGATTGCATTTGTTTGTCACCACATGATAATGATGCTTCACTTAACCTTTCCAGCTGCTCTCTGCTTTTGATGAAAGGATTTGAATGGCCAAAACTCATTGCTATATGAGAGATGTGCTGTGCTGCTTCTTGCGCTCCTTTTCTGGTTGAGCAGAAAATTAAGGCAGATTTTCCTCTAGAATATTGCATGAGAATATCTGCAAATCAATTGCTTCATATAATATAGTCCAACAAAAGAATGTGACAATGGGGTAATCTGTTGCTGTCGATCAGGTTTCAGAGCTTACCAAAAATGTAGTTCTGAAGGCGCTGAATGACCAATAAGAGCAGTAAATCATCAAGAGGCAGAATTATTTCAATTTATGGAAATTGAAAAATATGTATTCATCAGTTGAATATCTTAAATGAAAAAGTAAAAGGTTAATGGTTCAGAATGTAAATTATGGATTAAATCATACTCAACATACCTTTTCAAATAGAAAGTCATTTTTTGCTGGTGTGTAGCCTGCAAGCAGGGGATTATGATATTAAACAAATAAAATCCAGTGGGAAATATATGTAATATCCTTCCAATACTAAATATCTCAATAATAAATATCTTCTTTCGACATCTACTAAAATAAATAAAATATGTTTTCCCAGCTTTGAAAATTTTAATTACTATTCTCTAATTTGTGTTTCTAACAGGTTAAGGCATGATAGGTCAATTTTAGCAAATTTTCATGTTGGTTTGAATCACCGAACTTAAATGTTTGTTACAATTGGGTTGCTCATTAGTTAGTTTGACTAACTGAAAAGCTGAAATGACAGTCTACTTGGCAAATATGCTATTGACATGGACAAGTCATAAGTCACATGGAAAATTAATATGATGTTGCATTAGTAAATTGAAAAAAAAAAATAACTCGACTGAAATTTTGCAAATAGTTCGATGACCTCCATTGTGCGCTACCTATAAAACGCAAGTGCCAACAGGGCATGAGGGAAATTTACACCCTTATCTAAAGGAAAAAGGAACTCATATTGGGAACAAGTGTCGTCGTAAGGAGTTTCACATACCAAAAACTTTGGTTGTCAACTTTACAGGTCTCATTTCTTCTCCAAACCTGCAAATTTGGGATCCATACAGAATCAAACATGTGGATATGAGGGCAATTTGCACACTTATCTTATGATAAGGATTTGAGCACACCTTTTAATTCCCTGAATTGGAACCATAAGCCACTCCGCTATGAGAAGGAAAAATGTGTTCTCAATTATCAAATCATCATCCCAATATTTCAGCAAAGTTGAGCTGACATTTGAACCACTTTAGTTTAAGTGTGTGTAATAATGTGAAGATTACCCAAGTCATTGATATTGGGGATTGTGGCAGAAACAGCTAGGTAACGGACATGAAATAAAGGACTAGATTTCATTTCAGGCTTGCAAGAAAGCATCTTAATTCTGCTGACTATTGCTTCTAACGCTGCTCCACGAGGATCATTCAACAAATGAACTTCATCAATAAGCACAAGTGCTATATCACTGAAAAAGCTCAAGCCCCCATCCTTTATGCGATACCGAGTCACGGCATCAAATTTCTATGAAAAATGGTCGTTTGAATAAACATATTAAACAGCAGTCAGAAGTAGATCATTCAAAGATAAAAATTGATTCTCATGGCATACTAACCTCCGGAGTTGTAAGTATGATGTCAGCATCCTGTATATTCTTAATACTGTAGTACTCATTATCCCCTGTCAGCTCCAGGCAACTTATCCCCAACAATCCTAACTTCTGGGTCCAATCTCGTAGCTTCTCTTGCACCAAAGCTTTTGATGGCGCTATGTATATCTACAGGCCACAAAGTATCAAATATATATAAACCATAACCAACTCAAATAGGAAATATAATGATTTCAAATATTGCAGTTGATTCAGATTGCATTCATGTCAAGGTATAGAACAATTGCCTTGCAATATATAAGAGTCAAGATTAGCATGCAGCACATCTGCTGAGACGAGACAGTCGACACCAAATATTTGTTGTAAGTGAAGCTTCTACATGAGCTCTACTTTCGTATTTGAATAGATTGGAAATTCTACTTTTTGGGAGGGACATTTATTACAGTAAGTGTGGGCCCCATATTCACTCTCTTGTATCTTTGTGGTACAAATATCTTATCATTAAGGATAGAGTACTACTCTAAGGTTTTGTGTTCTTCCAGCTGCCAAATAAGAATAAGCAGACAGTGTTTTGGAGCAATTTTTTTCATTGTTCAGAAATTACTATTTTTAGCTATGAGAACAAAGTATCACAACCTCTCAGTAAACTTGGGAAAATTCACTAAAAGCTAGACAGTTCAGAAACTTACAGTTTTAAGGGTCCCCTTTAAATGGACAAATTTCCCATCAGTTGAGATGAACTTTGAAAGAAGCCTCAAAATGCATAACTCAAAAAGAACTGTTTTTCCACTTCCAGTTGGTGCAGAAATAACCATATTTATATCGGAAAGAAAGCATGTGGGAAAGCATTCACTCTGCAATGAGTTGAAATACCTGCATGTGTAGTTAAGAAAACATTTAGCAGAATGAATATTAGGACCATCTTATCCCCTACATATCAGTCGGGCAAAACAACTGGAGTTCATGTAATCTTTTGGAAAAGGAACCCTTCAAAGTGTTTTATGTTGGTCCACAAGTTAGTAATGATCAATTTCCTTGATTTATATTACTCTAAACTAAGTAGAAAGTTCTGAGATAGACACGATAAAAGTTAGCCGTCCTCACTGTTCATAGGATTAGTTGGTTGCAATTGCCAACTGGGAAATAAAGATCTTGAAATTTTTTTATATCAAGATATGACGGTCAATACGAAAGAGATAGTACCTGAAATTAAAGATAGAGCGAAAAGGAGCAGGCAAATCAGTCACAGCCTTCAATGCATACGTATCCGAGAATGAGCTCATTTACTTGAACTAAAAGTGAAAAAAAAGAAGTCCATTCAGTATGCCATATTACAACTTGCACTGTGAGTTTATAATTCCTTGGGAGGTCACAATAAAATAAGAGTCTGAGGTACACGAGATCAATTCGATAAATGAATTGTTAAAACAAAAATTTAACTTGTACAATAAATTTGTCATGTGTCTATCACGTGTTGCTAGGTTTTTTTTTCTTTTTCTTTTTCCTTATTATATTCATTACGTTGCATTAATGCATGCCTAATTTACCTCTTCGTTCCTATGCATAGAATTTCATCTCAATATTGGAAATAATTTCAGAAAATTAAAGCAAGATAATGCATGTGAAACGTGATCTAAGTTATTGATCCACACAATGATTCAAATAATCCAATCACGGAACTGAGGCATCAACTTCGTCAAACTTTCTAGCGAAAAATTTCATCAAAAAAATACTAAAAGTGGAAATTGAATGACGACTACAGTAATTCATGAAAATACTGTAAAAAGGAATGAATACACTATCGCCAGGGAGCTTCCACTAAAATTTCTATGAGAATACAATTATTGACTTGTATAGGCGAAATTTGAATAAAATGAACTATAAAATTTGCGAATTAATGAATATTGTACCAGATAATAACTCAGCTGCTGTAATTTATGTTCCAAAAAGCTCAGTAATACTAGTAATGAATTCGACTCTATAGAACTCAAGATGCACTAAGTTCGATGAAAACAGCTTGATCTACGATTCGGCTACACATAATACACTAAGTTAAAGTAAATTTAGTAGCATATTCACATTCACCGGTAAATTTAGCAGCGAATTTAGCAAAAAATGCACATTCACCTGTGTAATTGTACGTACTTGTATGTAATGTAGAGAAGGAAAAGAGAGAGAGAGAGAGGTTCCTTGAGGTATGGAGAAAACATAAAAGGCAGAATGATTTGAATGACGGATATATAACCGTGGGCGGGAGCGGGAGACAGAGAGGTGATCACCTGCAGAGCCTCTTTCGGTTGCTAACAATCAGAAGGATGCGATTTTTTTTTTTTTTTTTTTTGAATCTGCGAGTACAAGACTTTAGAATTTAATTTGGAAAATTGAGCTATTCATCCCCAATCTATGTCCTCATTTGCAAGCTAGTCTTGATTTTAAAAAGGAGTATTTTAGTTCTCAAATTTGCTTAGACCTTATTTGTTATAGATTCTCTAAAATTCACTTTTTTTCCATCACACTTTTTCTCAATAAAATATTTTCTCATATCACTCAATTACTTAAAGGATGAAAAATTGGTTGCATTTTTTAAAAATTCTATTACTACAAAATTTATTGTCAGAAAATCTACATCAAATAGACTCTTAATACCAATAGTAGTGCTATTCTGATTCAAAATAAAAAGTATATAAATCATTATGTACATGTATGTAGTACAACTGAAGAATAAAATAAAAAAATTGTTTAAACTAATATTGAAATTTGAAAATACTAAATACCGGGATAGGCCTATGAATCATGATCGCTATTTGTGAATAACTTCGTAAGGTGTCCTTCGAAGTAGGGCCACTTGATTACTTTTGAATAGAGTGATTGCGTTTTCATACATCAATTTCACGTCCCATTTTATTGACACATTAATTTTACACGTCAATTTTTAATTTATCCGACTAAAAATCCTTAAAAACTATCAACAACACATTCTCTCACTAGATTAGACTCTTCAGTTTCATCTCACGGCGTTTAAAGTCTGTACAATGGGATAAAATAAAAATTAATGAGTGGTACAATTGAAGTGAAGTATCAATCTTTTATTAGGAAACATGAAATTTGAACTCATATCATGGATCATAGGTAAAACCGTAAAAGACACGACATCACATCATATTTAATGCATTAAACTAGATATATTTGGCATTTGCTACGTTGTAGCAAAATCAACAGACATTTCACATTATAGGGAGAACAAAAAATGCATTGCATGCTACTTTTCCTTAATCATGTCTTGTGGTCTTCATTCAAGATACAAAAATAGCGATATTTCAGGTCTATACTTTCGATTGCAAAATAATAAGATACGATTAAGGCTCCGTGTGCGTCTTAGTGTTAAGTCCTATTCAATCTATTACACCAAACATGCTCTTATGGCATGTTTAATAAACTCGATTGACAACACCAGAAGAAAGGAAAAAGTTTAAATCTTATCCGTGTTCCATGGAATGGTGCCTAATTGACAACACCGAAGAAGAAAGAAAAATGTTTAAATATTATCCGTGTTCTATGGAATGGTGCCTACTGCTGCACACCTAAAATGCCCACAATCTTTATTGAAAATTGACAAGAAATTATGTCAAGTAAATTATAAAAACAAAAGAAAGGGAATGAAATCCAATTAACTAACTTTAGTATAAGAATGCAATCTCATAGTTAATTAAAACAATTACAAAATGAACAAAATCCAGATAATTCATTTCCAGATTTGAATGTATCTTGGACTGTAAAGAACACATTTCTGTCACAAGGATTTCCACAAGACATCATCAAAGAGAAGTATCAACTTCATCTCCCCATATGAGCTGGATAATATCATCTCGAGACAACAGTTGAACAGTACAGTTTTATTACATGTTACCAGGCAGTTCCACAATCTTTGAGCTGAAAGAGCTATTAAGAAGGATGGAGACCCGTAACCAAGTTTCCAAACATATTAGTTATAAACCTGGCATTTTCCTGTTCCAGCACAAACTGAGCATTCATCAGCTTCTCCAGCAACATGGCTCAAGCAATGCTTGATTCTGTCATTCACCACATCCTGTAACACCAAATTTATTTATTCGCTAGTAATGTGCAGCAAACAGCCTTGGAAAAAATAATAATATCTGTCTCTTCATTTCAATTGAAACGATCTCCATATTGCCTTGTAAATGGAAAGTGTGAAGTATAATGATCTCAACAAATGCTGATTAATATATCACACACTAAATGCTAGATATTTGATTTTTTTTTTTTTTTAAATAAAATGAGAACAAAGAATATACTGAGCTTCATTTCCCATTTGGGGTTGCCCACATTAATCTTTTCTGTCCACACCATTCAATATCCATTTAAAGATCTAATGAAATCAAATCATTTTCAACCACACTAGGCAATTAAGGACCGTTTGGCAGGTCTTTTGAATATTTAAAAGCTGCTTCCGAGATTAATAAGTTGTTCTTGGACTTTGGACAATATTCTAGACGTGTTTTGTTTGAGTAAAATTGCTTTTAAAGAAAGCTGATCCAAAGTGGGTTCCTCACAAAGCTCTTCTACAAGAAACAAAAGCCATAGCCATGCAAACGGGCCCTAAAAATGCTAAAGACTGATGGAATTTGTAATAAGATTATACACACCAGCATAGTTTCCATTTCCAGAAAGGAATAACCAATTAGCGATCCTAGCATATAGTTTCAGATAGGTTCAACAACAAAAAGAAAAGAAAAAAGGGAAAGTCCAGTTTAGGCTCAGGTGAAGTTATGAATAGAAAACCAATAAAGATGAATAAAGGAAACAACACGCAGAAGAAAAAGGATAAGTTCATACCACGAGCAGTTCATGGAGACCAAGTGGAGCTGTAATGACATAAGACACACCTGGATGCTCCTTTGCCGCTTCAGCTGTTAAAGAAGGAATATCCTGTTGAACACAATAGCCAAATTTACTTTCACTGGCCTTTTATTTCAGAGTCTAATTTAGACTTCCTGATGTCACAAATTATAAAATTTCCACACCAACTTGACTGCAAGGTGTTATGGTATTTTATGTTGACTTACCTGGTGCCAATGTCTTCCAGGAAACAAGAAAAAAGGGCTCACTATTATACGATGAGCTCCTTGCTGAACACATAATCCGAAAGCATCTTTGATTGATGGCTCAGCCAGTTCCTAGTTATAAGGAAGAAACTCAAAAGGATTTAAAATTCAATTTCAAGGGCTTTGTAAAATAAACAGTTTAAAATGCAAATCAAAAGTTTTTTGAATGAACTACGAACAGCAACAATTGAACAAGGGATTGAGTGTGTATTAATTAGCATGTGCGCACATATCATATTATAAAATTCAGTTGTCCACATCTGGAGTTTCTAAGCAAAAGACCAACTGATAAATGTAAACGGTACCATGTGAGCGGGCTCCACAATTGGGTATTTGGTTTTCTCTCTAAACATTTCCACAAACTCGTCTGGAAAAAGCAACATAAAAAAGCTAATTTTAGGCAATGAAAATAAAATAACTGTATAAGAATAAGAAATGAATTACCCCCTTGCATTTCATTGTTGTTCTGCCTTCCCCCACTACCTGACCCCAATTTAAAAAAATAAATAAAATTGAAGCACATTACTAAATCCTTTTGCTTTTTACAATATTAGCAAGTCATTTCCCTGCCCTTGAATCCTAACATGGGTGGAACGTTTTATTAAACAATTGTGTCTCCATCCAATAACTGGATTAATCATTTAACTCAAACCAATATTCGTCGCGCGAATAAATTCCGTAAGTTGGAGTTTATATCCTATTCACAGAGAGAAGAGATTAATTTACAACTCTCAGAAAACACATGGGCGGACACGTGCTTTAATCAAAAGTAAATCGAGTAACCAACGCCATAATTTTACAATTCACAAGGAGAATTTAATAGTATTGAAGTAGTAGAAATAGCTTACTTAACATTAGATTGGACTCCTCTCGACGCGAACCATGGTCAACAATAATTACACCATCTCCATCAGCAACCCTATTCAACTCCATCCTGAAGCCACCATTTGCAGTGGCCAAACACAACCTCGATGGTAAGTATCTACTTTTCAAGTGGTCTTTACGTAATTTTACAAATTCAGGAATTGCCCATCCAGGTTTTCCTCCACTTACTCTACTTGAAGGGCTTGAAATTTATCCATCAACAAAAAAACATCAATTCAAACGACGACAATTAAACTTACTAGTAACTTTAATTTAGTGCCATTAAGTGGGAAAATTACACATGTAATCTTAGAAACGATAGGAGATAGGTTAAAGAAACAGAGTAAGAGTACCTTCTGAAATTGAATGAAGGAGATGGTGCCTCCATTTTCTTTTAGCTCGTGCCTACTAATATTGGGAAATAATCCTAATAGCCTGTTTATGCCTTACAAGCTCACCCAAATCGGCCAAATGGAATGAACTGATGAACCGATGAAGACCAGAAACTGCAACGAAGATTGGAGAATTGGAATTTGCAATTTCACTTTTGCAGCACTCTGAAATTGGGATGAAGAGCAGAAATCGGCACTTTGAAATTGCAGCAAAAAATTTAATGGAAGTAAAACAAAAATGTAAAAATCAATTCACCTTAATGCTGAAATGCTCAAAAATTGTATTAAACCATCAGTTCTTAGATTCAAATGGAAGTAATGGGATACAGAAATAATTGTAAAAGCAATCTGGGACCAAAATAGGAAAATGGCCAAATAATCTATTTAGTATATGCCAAATATTTCTTAGCCTTTAAGCATTTGTCAGGGATATAAATAATACTTGAAATGTTTAATTCCTTAAAATTCTCTGTTTAGCATTTATTTCTATTCACAAGAATAAAAACTCCATCTTTCTCAGTCAAAAAGAGAGAAAGAAATTTGAAGTTTACTCAGCTACCAACGGGTTTTGGCTCTGTATATTGTTGATTTCAGCAGTAGAGATCACACATTGCTGTGTCACTTATGACAAGAAGTCACTTATTTTTAATGGCCAAAGAATAATCTTTTTTCTATGGCTCCATTCATTGTCAAAAAAGCATCCTTGACGTATACTAACATTTCCATTTTCTGATTTTTGGGCAAAAGCAAAATCTATACAGTGCAGAAACACGAAGCTACTAAATTATCCACAACCACAATTAAAAAGGGGAAGTTTTGCAAATTATTCGTAACATACACATAAGATAAAAGCAGAACATGAAGCTACGGAAATCAAATTCCAAAATAATACTTTTCAATTCGAAAATGGAATTCCTAGAAGGGAAAAAATAAAACTTCAAATAGTAAAAGGATAATCAATGAACTATAAATAAACCACATGGAACAATATCTATATTGTGAAATTGGGTACCTTTTCTTCCTTCTCAATAACACAAATTACAGATTGTTTGGATCAATGGCGAGGATGAGAGGGAGTGTGAGAAACAAAAAAGAAAAAGCAATAGAAAAATAAATAAATAATCGAATTGGGCTACTGCTTTTAGCAGATTTAGCGGGCTAAATGGGCCAATATTTTGAAAAAACCAAAAAGGACTGGGGCTAAATGGACTAAATGGGCTTCAGTTTTAATGGTTTTGATCCCGTAACTTCAGAAAGCTTTCATGTCGGTTCCCAAACCTCTATAATCATCCGAAATTGGTCATTCTTTAAGTTTTAAAAGTGTGCAAATCAATCTTCAAATTTTTTAAATATTGAATTTCACTCTTGAAACTTGTGATCTTCGTCCAACTGCTCTCTTAATGCTTTTTTTCAATCTCGAGCAATCATATCAATATTCGATTGCTATGAATCAATATCAATTACGCTCAAAATTCTCTTTATTGCTCCAAATGCCTCCAAGTCCATATTTTGTCTATAATTAAATACAATTTATAGAAAATCCACTCAATTTGTATATATTATTTAAGTTTATAAGAAAATTAATCATGGAATGATTATTGTACCTCTGTAATAAAGTAGATTTATTTTTCATCAAATACTTAACAAGTATAATTTTTATAAAGTGACTGTGAGAGTTGTTAGACTCAAACTCAATACTATTATCTGCACTAAGCCTTTGCTGAGTATTTTAAAATTTTAAAAGGTGTTAAAATCTTATGACATAATTGGCTTCATTTAATATCGGTCTAACTTTTAGCTGAAACAACTTAAAATATACAAATATTTGAATTAAATCGAGCGTAATTCCAGGTTATTCTTCCTACTCATTAACATTTTTGCACTATTTCCAAATTCAATTTCAAAATTGTGGAAGCTGCTTATTGGTACGTGTGGACCGCGGCTGGAAATTGGAACCAACTGATAATAGGGATGGCAACGGGGCGGGGCGCGGCCCGCTAAGCAATTCCCCGCCCCGTTTAGGGCGGGGCGGGGCTGGGGTCATTCCCCGTTTACTCCGCCGTTTAAATATTTTATTTTTTTTTTATAATTTATTTTTATTGCCCTCATATTAGATTTAGACAAATAATTTTAATTGCCATTCTTTATTAGAACTAATGAAAATTTCAATTTAAAGTATTGAATTATAAAAAAAAAAAAAATTAAACGGGGCGGGGGCGGGGCGGGATAATTTTAATTGTCATTTTTTATTAGAACTAGTGAAAATTTCAATTTAAAGTATTGAATTATAAAAAAAAAATCAAAAAATTAAAAATTAAACGGGGCGGGGCGGGGAACCCGCCCCGTGGAGAAATTCCCCGCCCCGTCCCCGCCTCGAATACCTGATTAAGCGGGTTTCCTCGCCCCGTTCGGGGCGGGACCTGTGGGTATCGGGTTTATCAGATTTTTTTGCCATCCCTAACTGATATGTGTATTTTATGTACTTATTCAAGGTCAAAAATAACAATTTGATGGAATTAGAAGTCAAAAGGAATGGAATATTATCACAAATTATATTTCAAATTTTTAGTCAAAGGCTAAAACCCATTTTTGGCATAGTAAAAGTTCGAATTGGAAAATTTATATTCTATCAAAGTTGTAGCACTTTGAGTTATCTTCCCAGCTTATTTTGAATCGCCTCAATCAGATATTGAGATAGAAAATTATGACTAAGATACTGATTACTGTGTAGAAATAAAAATATGCGTGCGCGAATGCAACTTTCTTTATTCATTTGGAAATCAATTTGGACGTGATTTTCAACCAATTTTTGACTCTTACAAATATCTAATAGCAAAATACATATTAGAGACCTCTTAAATATATATTATACATCAATATTCATCATTTATTATAATCAAATGAAGAAAATTCATAATTTTTGTGAAAGAATTGAGGAGACTTGCAAGAATTCAATCAAATGAAAATTCAAACTTTATTTTTGGACAAATAAAACGCAAGTGGAGATTCATTAAGAAATCATTGAAGAGATTCAAAATTTCAATATTCATCTTCTCAATTTATCAAAAATTTGGATTATGTCTTTCCACTTTAATATGATTTCTTATAATTTCGATATATTATGCTAGTTTTATACATTGTTATGATTATATGAACCCTTATTATGATAATTTTAATTTTTAATTATTTTTTAACTCTAATTTGGTTTGATTTATGGATGTTTATTATAATTTTTATCGTTATTTTCAACTAATTAATCATCAATTGAATTATTAGTGAATTTTATTGTTATCGAGAGAGACAATAGAGTTTAAACACGATACAATAAATATTGTAAGGTTCAATAGAGATATATCAATTTATTTTAAATGGTTCAATATGTGTTATAACACTAGTTAATATATTTATCATAATTGCATATTTTATCGAAAGATAGAAGGGTCACATGAGGGGAATGAATTTAATCATTATCAAGATAGAGTTTCGATTAAATTAGGAATATTGACCAACATGAATAATTTCAAATTATCAATTTAATTGTTATACTAAGATTTGAATAACAAAATGATTCGACATCTTAGCAATGCATCTCACATATTTGAAAATTTAGGGATTAGTATATAAAAATCACATCAACTTATTTGCTATTTTATTAAAGCTACAATTAATTTTAATTCGGTCAAACATATATTCTCGTAGATTCGACATTTTATTTATCGTTATATTACTTAACCACAATTCTCGTATACTTGCGAGTTTTCAAATGACGAGCAACCGTGAATGGTCATTTCTAGTAGTAGTACTGCAACGTTTTGAGTTTTGAGCTCTCCACATTTTGACTACCGCAATTTTGACAATTTTATGACGTGGCATTTTACCACCCTCCACATGTAACCTAATTCCTTTCTTATGGGAGAAGTATGGGACCTCACCGTGGTCGGTGGTTGGTGGGACCCAAACTTCTATAAGTTTCGGCCGGCCACGGCCAAAAATCGCCGGGGTGCTGTGGTTTTGTAATTCAAGAATCACTTGCACTGATTCATAAAGCTTTGAATAGGAATATGAAAGAAAATAATTGGGCCCCATTGTAAACTATTGTAGCCTCTGTTTATGAAATTTATAAATGGTATAAAAAAAGAAAGTAATAGCAAATCTCACCAAATGTGAGGATAATAATGAATAATATGTATGGAATGTGTGATTGAAATTAATATTTGATTTTTTATCGAATTTATAAATAATTTCACCTTGAGATACGAGGTAGTAATTTAATTCTTGAAAAAAAGAAATATTTCTAATAGTTTTTCAATTAACTATTAGAGTTTTGGACGGATGATAAAGAATTTTTTTGATATATAAGATGGTTAAAAATAGTTACACTACGTTAACAAAAGTGCAAGTGAAATTATGAGCAAATTAGGTTTATCATTATTATAAAGAAAATAAAAACATATACATATACATTATGCATTAAGGTGGCAATTCCGAAACAGCCAAATTTTGAGGTATATTCCGATCGGATTCATAAGGTTCACCTTTTCTTTTATCATTCTTCTTGAAGGAGAAAAGTATGACAGCTTTATTCCAATTCTGCTTGTTTTCTTCATGGAATGATAACTTAAGAGGTAAGGTCTTCCACTCTTCGTGGTTCGTTTGGTCGATGCCCATATTCTATTATATTTTATTTTTCATTATTTACGGGGCAAAAAATTATATAAAAAATAAAGCATAGCTACGTCTCTATATTATTCTATTTGTAAACAAATTGTAACGTATTTAAATATAGTGTTATTACATGATTTTGAGAAGCTGCGTTTTTATTTGGTAAAATTTCACATTCCTTCAATATATTAAAGATGGAGAAATTTGAGTTACACCTCTCAAATAGAATAGACTGGATGTTTACAGGACTCATATAGTATCAGAGCTAATAAAAATGTTCAAACGATTAATTTGATTAATTTATAGTTAAAAATAATAATTAGAATTTCAAATTTAGTGTTCTCAAATGAGTCACTGTATTAAATGATCATATTTAAAGTAAAATCTCATATCGAGTGTACTACTTTATCATTGAATAATTTCAACCGTCTAGATAATATATATCAATGCAGTGCACGATAATTAATTATTAACTCATAAATTGAGCATTGTATGAAAACTTTTTATTAATTAAATCCAACTTTTTATTAGAAAAATAATAAATTAGGATATTTTTGTCAAGATGAGTAGAATATTCTATGATCGGGAATTGTGTGATCGATCAGATAAAAAGAGAATTGAAACCACTTGCAGACTGGCACAAGTTTGCAAAGGCCAAACCCCTTAAGAATCTGTGGCCTATTTGATTGCTACCTAATATTCTTTGTATATCTCATGTTTAGCATGTATGTGATGCATGCCCCACACCACCCTATTAATCGACTTTTTTATGGTTAAATTTTTGCGCATGTTGAGTATGTAACATTGTATATAACTATTTTAATATAATAAATTACATTTCAATTTTATATATTACAATATACTTTAAAAAAAACGTAGAACATTGTTTACACGTATTAAAAATATTTTTGATATGTTGGATTGAAAATAACTGGAGAAGCGAAAACATAATTGAATATGTAAGTTATGCCAAACAAGTTATAATTGTTTAATGTTTTAAGCGTGGATTAATTTATCACTTAAAAAAACAATTGTGCCTATTCTATTATTAAAAAAAGTATTTTACTTTCACACAATTCATAGAGATCACAAACAATCAATGTTCGGTTCACGAAAATTTTAAATGAGTTTAGAAAGTTATAATAAATTCATAGTGTCAATCGAGAAGAGTCACAACTAGAAAAATATATGTATGTATTAATTGTGTATGCTTCATTTTAATAAAAATATTCCAAGTTAAATGTAGCCGTATTTTGAGAAGTACTAAATACTACACTATGATAAATTTCTAATTATTTTTTATGTCCAGAAATTCAGTTCACAACTAGAAATAATATTTGTAAAAATACTTAAAAATGAAACCTTGCAGATACCTACATATTGCTTACAGCGGACTTGTAAAAAAGATTCTGAGAAGAAAGGGAAGAATAATTGCAAAAAGTACGCTTTATATAAAGAAAATCTTCGCACTACTTGGAATTGAAGAATACTGTTTCGATGACACAAATGATTATTTATTAGGACCATTATAGCGACCTATGATACCCTCTATTCATGTCATTCAAATGTTCCATTGTGACATTCCCTGTGGAAATGTAACTATACCTTTAATTTTCATTGACAATGTAGACAAGTACTCATGAGACACCATTAATACTCAATTAACGGTATATAGGAAAGTCTAATCCGATTAATCATTTTCGATTGAACAATTAAGGAAAAATATCCTATTCATATCCAAAGATTCTTGGACGTCTGTCGAAGTGGAAGAGGATTCCCACAAATTATATCTCACACACTTTAGTTAAGTGAATCAAATAGACAATAAATACACTCAATTTATAAGATCGTGAATACATGGTCATTTTTCTATCAATTTGTAAAAGCACGACATAATGTGATTGTCCCATTATCATGCATCACTTCAACTTGGGAGTTGGAGAGCTACAAGATGCACCATACCTTAATGTCTCTAGTTAGCCCTAACAAATTTGAAGAGAACATTGATCAAGAGTAGATTCGAGGTATTTAGCGTTAGTTTAATGTTTTTTTCTTGATATTATTGTTCAGCTATTAATAGACGTTAACAACACTTAGGGGGGTGTATTCAATTGAGACTTTTAAAGACTTTTGGAGAATTAAAAAGTTTAGATGTATTCAATTGAGACTTTTAAAGATTCTCTAAAAGTTTGGGTGTATTCAATAGAGATTTTTATAGACTTTTAAAAAGTCTCTAAAAGTCACATGGTATTCAATTGAAACTTTAATTGATAATGACTTTTGAGGAATTAATAGGAAAGTCTAATCCGATTAATCATTTTCGATTGAACAATTAAGGAAAAATATCCTATTCATATCCAAAGATTCTTGGACGTCTGTCGAAGTGGAAGAGGATTCCCACAAATTATATCTCACACACTTTAATTAAGTGAATCAAATAGACGATAAATACACTCAATTTATAAGATCGTGAATACATGGTCATTTTTCTATCAATTTGTAAAAGCACGACATAATGTGATTGTCCCATTATCATGCATCACTTCAACTTGGGAGTTGGAGAGCTACAAGGTGCACCATACCTTAATGTCTCTAGTTAGCCCTAACAAATTTGAAGAGAACATTGATCAAGAGTAGATTCGAGGTATTTAGCGTTCGTTTAATGTTTTTTTCTTGATATTATTGTTTAGCTATTAATAGACGTTAACAACACTTAATCATGTGCTACTATGTTTAATTGCATCTCAAATACGTAATTTAAATTTGTAAAAATGAAAGTAGAAATAAAAATAATTGGGGAGTTATCTTTTGAGAAATTAATTTAAAAAAAAAAAGTTCTTGATAAAATTGTTGATAAAAACAACCTAATTTCAAAAGAAGGTTGTAGGACAAATTTGATTTTATCAAGAAAAGAAATTAAAAGGTTGGTGAAACTAGTACACATTCATCAATCGGTCATGATTTAACCACTGTTTGTTAGGAAAATTCAGATAATTTTTTTTAAAAAAAATCAAAATCAACAATTAATTCTAATTACATGTTTCATGGGATTTACAATTTTTTTATTATACATTTTATCGACTTTTATCAATATTTTTAAAAAAATTAATTCTAATTCCTATCAAACTGGGGCTTAATTGTAGCCTATGTGCTTTTTATTTATACGGTAACAACTAGGCATATATCAATTGAATACACCCCCCTTAATCATGTGCTACTATGTTTAATTGCATCTCAAATACGTAATTTAAATTTGTAAAAAAGAAAGTAGAAATAAAAATAATTGGGGAGTTATCTTTTGAGAAATTAATTTTAAAAAAAAAAGAGTTCTTGATAAAATTGTTGATAAAAACAACCTAATTTCAAAAGAAGGTTGTAGGACAAATTTGATTTTATCAAGAAAAGAAATTAAAAGGTTGGTGTCATGATTTAACCACTGTTTGGTAGGAAAATTCAGATAATTTTAATAGAAAAAAAAATCAAAATCAACAATTAATTCTAATTACATATTTTATGGGATTTACAATTTTTTTATTATACATTTTATCGACTTTTATCAATATTTTTTTAAAAATTAATTCTAATTCTTGTCAAACTGGGGCTTAATTGTAGCCTATGTGCTTTTTATACGGTAACAACTAGGCATATAAATCTTCAAATATCATAAATTCATACATGCTCCCTCGTGAAAATTAAGAAATCTTCTCGAGGAAACGACATATTGGGTTATTTTAATTATACGAATTTCAAAAAAAATTATGTTGTATTGTCCCACAAATCCCCCCACCTCACCTTCCTTTGAACATTCTAACCCATAACCCTAGTCCCTATAAATTAATGCACCCTTTCCAAGTGTCATTCAAGAATTCATTCATTAACGACTTAAGACAGGGAAAAAAAAAATTTCCTCGAAAAGAAGTTTTCTCATGTACGAATTAGAGGGTGTTTGGTGGGGATTGAATATGATTGAATTTCGAATTTTAGTAAATTGTGATAGAATGTTTTAAAATGTGTGATTGAAAAGTTATGAGATCCATGAAAGATTTGGTTAATATTGATTGCTTGACTTTGATTTAGATTAAAATCAGATTTTAATTCAAAACAAACATGCTCTTGATCTTTTACTGGTTCCAGATTCCAAATTCTACCGTCCACTGTTCATCTATATAAGCCAGCATCCGGGCTTCATTTTTCTTCATCAAAACCTCACAGTTTTTTTGAATTCCTCTTTGCATTCTTGTAACTGTTCTTTGAGTTTCTTTTCAATGGCTCCCAGTTTGAGCAAAGGTGGTTCAGATGCTACTGTTTTTGCTGATGGATTTATTAATTCAGCAATCACATTAGATGAAGACAAATTTATGGTCAATGATCACGTTTTCCTCTCTGAAGTTCCGGCGAATATCACCGCCACACCATCTCCTTACACCACCGTTAAAAAGCCCATGGCAACCACACCTGGCTGCTTCGTCGGGTTCGACGTGAAGGATCCCGAAAGCCACCATGTTATCCCAATTGGGAAGCTCAAAGATATTAAATTCATGTCCATTTTTAGGTTCAAGGTCTGGTGGACTACGCACTGGATTGGAACCAATGGAAGGGACCTTGAAAGGGAAACCCAAATTGTCATTCTTGACAAATCTTCCACTGGCAGGCCCTATGTTTTGCTTCTTCCACTCCTGGAAGGACCTTTTCGGGCTTCACTCCAGCCCGGAAAAGACGACTACATCGACATCTGCGTCGAAAGCGGGTCGAGCAAAGTCACCGGAGCTTCATTCCAGAGTGTTCTCTACATGCACGTCGGCGATGATCCGTTCAGTTTGGTGAAAGAAGCCATGAAGGTAGCTCGGGCACACCTTGGAACTTTCAGGCTCCTTGAGGAAAAGACTCCACCAGGTATTGTAGACAAATTTGGGTGGTGCACTTGGGATGCTTTTTACTTGACTGTTCAGCCTCAGGGCGTCTGGGAGGGCGTCAAGGGGCTGGTCGACGGCGGCTGTCCCCCAGGGTTGGTGTTGATCGACGACGGATGGCAGTCCATTTGCCACGACGAGGATCCAATCACCTCCGAGGGCATGAACCGAACATCGGCAGGAGAGCAAATGCCATGCAGGCTGATAAAATTCGAAGAAAATTACAAGTTCAGAGACTACGAGAGTTCGAATAAGGGCAAGGGCATGGGGGCCTTTATAAGGGACCTCAAGGACACCTTTAATACTGTGGACTATGTGTACGTGTGGCATGCTCTATGTGGGTACTGGGGCGGGGTTCGACCCTGTTGTCCGGGTCTGCCGGAGGCAAAGGTGATTAAACCCAAGTTGACACCAGGATTAGAGACAACCATGGAAGATTTGGCTGTCGATAAGATAGTCAACAACGGTGTTGGATTGGTCCCACCCGAAATTGCCGATCGTATGTATGAAGGCCTGCACGGCCATCTTGAATCTATCGGAATCGACGGAGTCAAAGTGGACGTCATTCACGTAAGTCCTACACTATTAATTTTCACAAGCTTTTTTACAATAATTTATCCACTTTTTTAATCAGGTGTGTGTTTATATATATAGCTGCTGGAAATGCTGTGCGAGGATTATGGTGGCAGGGTCGACCTGGCCAAGGCTTACTACAAAGCCTTGTCATCTTCGGTTAGGAACCACTTCAAAGGCAATGGTGTGATTGCTAGCATGGAACACTGTAACGACTTTATGTTCCTTGGAACTGATGTCATATCTCTTGGCCGTGTTGGTAAGTTCCTCAAATTTAGTCAGTACTCTTACTACTGTATGTTAAACAGATATTAATTTATATATATGCTAAATATAAATAAATTAAATAGGATTAGATGAGATTGAGAAATAAACACCTAAAAATATATATCTTTGGAAGAGTTTGATTGATTTATATATTACAGACTTGTAGAAAACATGGCATATGAATTATAAATGGATGGTTTCTTGTCTAGGGTACGTGCACGTGGCATTTGTAGTGGGAAATATATTTGTGCCGTACAAAGTTAATGGAATCATATTATGACAACTTTTAGATTGCATAAATAGTATGCTAAATTGATTATTCACCAAACAATGTTTCCTATTATACTCATGATGTCTTAAAATAACAATACTTGTATACATGTTTATCCATAGACTTGTAATGAAATAAATGTCGGTCTACAACTATGCGCAAAATCATATTAATTTTCTTATCTTGTCGATCTTTCGAGTCAATTAGATTTTTAGTTAGTTTTACGTAAATTTTCATATTATATGGAACAAATAATTGTGTTTTGGTATACATCGATTGATTAGAAGTTCATCTAACTCGTTTAGAAACTCAATATTTAAAAACTGGACTTACAAAAGCACGGTATCCAAATTTAGCCCTTGTCTGCAGTTTATTTTGTTAGAATAGATGTTATAAAAATGATTATTCTAGAAAATGTATGATTAAAATAAAATGAAATAAAAAAACGTACAAAAAAATTAAACCCCTATTTAGTAGGGATTAAAATCTAGATTTTAATTTATATCAAAGTCGACAATTAATTTTATCCACACATTTCAAAATCACGACTTTTAAATTATCATTTCATCATTTTTATCAAAATTTTAATAAATTTTGATTTTAATCACTTCTTCAAATATGGGCTAAATTTTTAAAAGTAAACTTTAGGAGTATTCAAAGGGAAGGTTAAAAAAAAAATGGTGTTTCTTATTCTCAACAGGTGATGACTTTTGGTGCACTGATCCATCTGGGGATCCCAATGGCACATTCTGGCTTCAAGGGTGCCACATGGTTCACTGTGCCTACAACAGCTTGTGGATGGGCAATTTCATCCACCCTGATTGGGACATGTTCCAATCTACCCATCCCTGTGCCGAGTTTCACGCCGCCTCCCGTGCAATGTCCGGCGGACCCATATATGTAAGTGACTCAGTTGGTAAGCACAATTTTGAGTTGCTCAAGAGCCTGGTTCTGCCTGATGGCTCCCTCTTGCGCTGCGACTACTATGCCCTTCCAACTCTTGATTGTCTCTTTGAAGATCCCCTCCATGACGGGAAGACCATGCTCAAAATTTGGAACCTGAACAAGGTAAGATTTTTGTGAATAGGTCAATTCAATGCAAGTGTTCGACAAAAGTCCTAAACGAGAGTGTTCTATTTCTTTCTTGTTTGAATCAGTACACTGGAGTTGTGGGTGCGTTTAACTGTCAAGGAGGAGGATGGTGCAGGGAAACAAGGCGCAACCAGTGCGCCTCCCAGTATTCTCACGTCGTCTCCTCCACGGCCAGCCCCAGTGACATCGAGTGGAAACACGGCACAAACCCAATTCCAGTTGAGGGAGTTCAAGTATTTGCAGCCTACCTGTTCAGCGAAAAGAGGCTGATACTAGCAAAATCATCAAGCGCCATAGAAATCTCACTCGAGCCATTCAATTTCGAGCTCATAACAGTCTCTCCAGTCGCGGTTTTGGCTAACAAAACCATCCAATTTGCTCCTATTGGTCTAGTGAACATGCTCAATACTGGTGGCGCTATTCAGTCATTGGAATTTGATGATGATGATGATTCGGTTCAAGTTGGTATCAAAGGGACAGGCGAAATGAGGGTTTATGCATCAGAGAAGCCAGTAGCTTGCAGAATCAATGGGGAAGATGTGGCCTTTGGATACGAAGAGTATATGGTTATCATTCAAGTCCCATGGCCAAACTCTTCTGGGATTTCCGATATTGACTACTTGTTTTGATTACTAGGGGGTTTGCCTAAGATATCAGCGGCTTTTTCCCCATGTTTAATTTGATGATTTCCATTATGTCTCTTCCAAGTAAGAAATATATTTCAAATTAAATTTCAAGCATCTAAATAAAAGTAAGCATTTTAGCCAATCTCCCTGTCACTCATTCAAGCACACACTTCAATCCATGTATTTATTTTAATAACAAATAATGGTTTGAACTATTCATTTTAAAAAAGGTCAACATGGATCAAATATCAAGAAGTCAAACAAAAATTAAACGAACAAGTTGAAGTTTGACTCAAATTTCGTTGGGTTTTTTGGTGGACCATTTGAAGAATGGTATTAGAGGGATTAAAGTTAGACATTGGAGCCTTTGGAGCACCAATTTAGACGTCTAGGCGCCAGTCAGGAAGAAGCAGCGAATTTTTGACACGAAACTCAACGTTTGAGTGCCATTGAAAGCGCTAGCATTTTTATCCTTTTTCCTTCTATAATTTTTTCTTTTGGGTTCTAAATATACTCTACGTGATTATTGACTTAGAATCAAGTTTTAGACTTCATTTTATAAAATTTGAATATAATTCTTTGTATCTTTTCTCTCGTTGTGAATAAAATTATCCTCCTCTTCTTGTCGTATTTTCCATGATAATTCTTTGTGTTCTTGTATTGTGATCTTTACTTCATGTTCTGTCGTATCTCGCTAAATACGATACGTAATTCTTCACAACCAATGGCTCTATTTCTAATAGTCGAAAGCTCAATGAGCAGTTGAACTTCTAAATTAATGTTATTAAATGAGCCACCATCTAACAGCAACGTCAATTTCTCAAACTACTCCTTACAAAGTTCATAGAATTTCAAAATTCGGAATGCACAGATATGCATACATATTCTTCTTCTTCTTCTTTTCAAGAGAAAAAGGGACAAAATATAAAGTGGGACGTCTCTCTTTATTGTGGCAATTACACACCAAATGTCTTCGTCTATTGATTCCATCGTGTGATGATAAAAAGAGTAGAGCATGACTAAAAGTATCAATTCGTTTTCATCCATATTCATCCCCATATTACGTTCTTTACGAAACCTTCAAGTCAATTCGAGCTGTGTAATAATTATATGGATCCCCTTTATTTTTTAAAATAATGTTATATGTACATCTTGCATGACCCATGGTTGACATTCCCAAGTGATGGATAAATTTGAATTCAAGAATGTAAATGTTGGCATATGGAAGAGTAAAGAAAAGTGTAATGGAAGAGTGTAATTGTATTTTTTATCCTACAAACCTTCATATTCTTACAAGTACTACATGAGGTTTTAGGTGTATGTAAGGTTCTTAATTTCCAGTGACAAAGGCATGTTGCATTGTGAGAAATGGAATCTCGATAAATAACAGTAGGCAAAGTGTCTAGAATCAAGTGTAACACATTTTTGTGCTCGAGTTTTCATGGGTTCAAATATATAACTCGTTTGTTTTGAGACGAAATGCATAATAATTATTATTGAACTCACAAGTCATGGCCATAAAGTCGAATCTTCATTTTTTACATTTTCCTTTTCATAAATGCCAAAAAATTTCAAGTTCATCCTCCTGCATCGCATATTGTGTTGCAACGCTACGGTGACAGTGTGGGTGTTGGTGGGAGGAAAGAGGATTTGTTGTTGGTATGGTGTCGATGGTTGATGGTGGAGAAATAGACGGGAGGTAGTGATTGGATGCGGTTGGTGATGTGAAGTGCAAGAAGCATATTTCAGGATTGATTTTTTATTTTATCTGGGAAAAGATAATGTGAAGGGTAGACAAGAGGTAGTGGTTGGGTTTTGGTTGACGATGGGTGTTATAGGTTGTTGCATCATGTAGGCATACCGGCAACAAATGAGTGGTCGACGGTGGTGGTGGTGGTTGAGTGGGATGAAAAGCGCTTGTAACCAATAAAATGGATAATTTGTGACCAACAAATAATGTGATCGGTAAAATAGATAATTTGTGATCAATAAATAATATGTGGTGTAGAAAATATGTGATTGCAATTAGATTTGTAATTGTGACTTACAATTTACGTCTTTGTGATCGTAAAACTTATGTGATTTGTGACTATAACCGTAATTGTATGACATTTATGACATTGACCTGTTATCATGTACTCACAAATATGACGACTTGATTTTTGAAACTTTTTCACAAATTTCTTATATTTGAAATTATATTTTAAAATTTTTGTAACTATGTATTCTTCCCTCGTGTAATCATTGTAATTTAGTGGTTTATTTTTGCTGACTTTGATTTGTGATGTTCCACGTACAATAAATGGACCTATCAATCGCAGGTGTATGAATTATGGATCCGGTTTCCAAATTGGGTCAAGTATGGCCCAATACGTTGATAGGCCGAAAAACTAATAAGACATTAACACTAACTCCCATGCAGTTCCCATTCATACGATTCTCTCCAGTTTTGACTCAACCACAGATTTTTTAGAAAAACGCGAGAAGTAACGAAGACTTCGCGTACTTGTCTTCTACTTCTACTACTTCTTCACGTCATTTTCTCTGGTAATTCTCATAAATTAAGCAAAAACCCTTTTATCAGAACTATCCAAAACCAAGATTTTCAAGCCCCAATTTCAGTCTGCCCTCTGCAATTATAGTTGAGAGAGTACTCAGATGAATAATAATACGACGTCGCAGTTTATGGACAAGCAGATCATGGATCTATCCAATTCTCAGACCGACAATAACAACAGTAACGAAGATTTCATCGATTTCATAAACCGCCCATTGGAGGATCATAATCGGAGAAAAGATGATATTGTTCCGAATTACGATTTCCTGCCGATACGACCCGCCGGTGGATCAACGCAGTCCCCACCGCCGCGGTCTTTGAACTTTGATTCTGGAAATGATGATGCGCCGATCAGGACATGGAATTCTTTGGATTCTAAAACTAATTCCTCTTCTGTCAGAGTATTGTCTCTAAACTCTCCCTTTTTTTTGTGTGTATATATACGTGCATACGATAATTATTTATCTATATACTGTATTGTTCTTATTAGTGAATGTAATAACAATGAACTAGTTGCTTGTTAATAACTTGTAATGGCCATCTTGGACTTAGTAGTAAATGAATGGGCCATTTACATTTCGTAGTTTCATGTAGAATTTATGTTCCCTGTGACGATTGCCATTGGGTTTAGAATTGTCTAAACTGGAAATAATATTGCTTGTTTTGAGTTTCTTGAGATTCTATATGAACAAATAGTTCCTCAAGAGTTTTTATTTCTTTTTTCACAGGATTATTGATATTTCATTAATGCATTTCGGGAGAGTCTCTCAAAGGGAATCTTCTGTTACTAATGCTTATTAGATCCTTAGCTGGCATGAAGTTTAGGGAATATAATACTTCGGTGTTCCAGTGAATTCTATCTGCCCAGAATTTCATTTTATCTTATGTCTGATGGAGCTTCAGTGAAGTGAATCTAGTCTTGTGATGGGATTGGGAAGTTAAATAGTCAATTGCTAGCTGAGTTGTTTTATGTACTATATTTTGATGATGTTCTTATTGCGATTTTTCTGTTTGTTCAGAATTATAGTTCTCTTGGTCCCGTTGAACCTGCCAAAGACATTTTAGAGAAGGATCACAATGTCATCGATGCGTCCTTGGTTTCTGAGATTGATGGAGCAATGAAGAAGTATGCTGATAATCTGATGCATGCAATGGATGGTGTCAGTGCACGACTATCACAGTTGGAGACAAGGACCCGCAACTTTGAGAATTCTGTGGATGATCTGAAGGTGTCTGTTGGAATTAACCATGGGAGCACGGATGGAAAATTAAGACAGCTCGAGAATATACTTAAAGAGGTACCTTCTAATCTTTTCTTGACCTGTTTATTTAAGATCGAAAAAGAGTTAGAAGATGAATGCTTTGTATCGTCACCTTAATCTGCAGTTTGCAATCTTTTCCCTGTTTTTTATCTTGGGAACCAGGGAGTTCAGCATTTGTATTGTTTTTACAATCTTATGCCACAGTAACCATTTTGAGTTTCCTGAACTGAAACTTAATTTGGTCATTTAAATGTCGTTGGTGACAAATATTTGAGTTGATCGCCTTTGAATGAAACTTTAATCTTAGGGTTACAACCTTGGTGCTTTTTCTTGTGCAGGTTCATTGTTAGAATATTATAAGTTGTATATGATAAACTCGTGTTTCTATTACAATTAGAAGACCCTATTTATAGGCTAAAAATAACACTAAAAGGGAAGATTTAACTCTAAAAGGAAAGATTGTATGATACAATCAACTATTAAGGAAAATAATTTCACGCAATTGGAAAAATATCATGAAGATTATTCTTTACATCTTTCCATATTTTCCTCCTGTTCCACCTCCCTTTTCTTGTTATGATTATATGTTAGTTACTAATGCCCGAGGAAAAAAAAAATCTCTTTGACGACATTTTACAGTCATGAATGATTAAGGGTCAACAGAATAATGCAAAACTCAGATAGAATGTACTTGCATTTAAATTCTTAATGACCTTCTCATTTAAAACTATGTTATTTGAAAAGGCTTTGCTATTTGAATAGGCCCTTCCCCTAGTTTTATAATCCTCACTAGAACCATCTCTTTTAGGTAGGGTTTGGGGAATGCAACAATCTGTTTTAGTAGGTGTGAGAACAGTGTGAATAAGCTGAACTTGGTTTATAAAAAACCTGTCTTACAGAATATGGGTTCTTTCAGAGAAGAATACACTCTTGAAACCAGTCTGAAGTAAGAAAATGTTTTTATAAAAGTCAATTTTAAGAACTTCCCTCAATTTTTTGTTATTGTTTCGATTTCATAAAAAAAATAAAATAATCTACATGCATTTTAGGTGTTATCATATTTTTTAACACTAAATACAGACCAACTTATCATTCTCATCTTAATACCGTTGAGACCTGAACTGAAAGACAAATAAGGAAAGCCAAACAGACCCTAGGAATTCTTAATTTTTTTTACTAATTATATTAATACTAGTCTTTTCCATCTATCTCTACGTTACAGGTCTTTCCCATAAGAAATTATTCAACATTTTCTGGAGAGAATTGTTTCGTAACTTAAGTCTTAAGAAATGAGTATGTGAGGTACTCTATCTGTGGTTGAGTAGTTTGATTTTGACTTATTGAGTTGAGGTAGGATTGACGGCATCAAGATCTCAGGGATGATCCTCTAGCCTTCCGTATATGCTGTAAATACAATAACTTAGTGTGGGGCTTGCTATTTATGCATGAGACTGAATTGTGATTAAACTATCTAAGATGTCTCCATTGTGATCAAACCATCTAAGATTCAGTTAGGCATTTATTTCTATGCAGAAGGAAGACCAGAAGTTATTGATTATAATTTTGTGTGCTCGAGGTTAAATTCTATGCTTATAACATGTTTAAACTGTTATTTAAATCATTCCTTCCCCTGGATATATAAAATTGCCTGCAGGTGCAAACTGGTGTTCAGTTTATAAAGGATAAACAAGAAATAGTTGAAGCTCAACTGCAGATTGCTAAGCTGCAAGGTTTCAAGCTTGAACAGCAAGTTGAAAACCCCAACACTGCACACACTGATTCTATCCAACCTGGAGCATCTGCTCATCAGCATCAATCTCACCAGCTGATTTCTGCAGTTCCTCTTACACAGCCACCTCCAACCTTCTCTTTGCCTAATGCTCCTCCTCCACTACCTCCTCAGCAGAATCTACCACCTCAAGCTCAGCTTCCCAACCAGTATTCTCAAAACCAAGTTCCTTCTGTCCCTCAGAGAGAGTCTTACTTCCCCCCACCTGGCCAAACTCCAGAAAATCCACGCCAGCAGTACCAAACACCTCCAGTGCAGCCACAGCAGATCACCCCTCCATCACCACCACTACAGCGACAATATGAGTCACCTCCTCAGCAACACTATTCTCAACAAGCCCCACCTCCTCAGCAACAGCATTCTCAGCAATCTCCTCCTCAACCGCACTCTACAATTCCCCCAATCAATCCCTCTCAACCTCAGATGCCATTGGGTCGTCATCCTGAAGAAACACCTTATATACAGCAACCTACTTACCCACCAACCATTCGCCCACCTGGGCCACCTCCCTCTCATCCCTCCAGTGGAGCTACTCCCTCACAACAGTTTTACGGACCACCCAACATGTACGAGCCTCCATCTAGCAGACCAAATTCAGTATATTCTGGTTCTTATGATCCATCATCTGGTCCGGCAGAACCTTATTATAGTGGCTCACATTCACAGTATGGCGGTGGCTCCCCTGTGAAATCGCAGCATCATTCTTCTTCGATGTTAGGCCAGAGTGGTGCAAGTGGTTATCCACAACTGCCTACTGCTCGACTATTACCTCAGGCGCTGCCTACAGCCTCTGGAGTTGGTAGTGGGTCCAGTTCTACTGGTGGTGGAAACAGGGTTCCTGTTGACGACGTGGTTGACAAAGTGACGAGTATGGGATTTCCAAGAGAACAAGCAAGGGAAACTGTCCGAAAGTTGACAGAGAGTGGACAATCAGTCGACTTGAATGTAGTGTTGGACAAGTTGATGAATGATGGAGATGGCCAGGGTCCACGAGGTTGGTTTGGTCGGTAACAGGTTTCTTCTGCACTACTAGTTTGTGAATAACTTTGCTGGAAGGAGACAATTGCTCAATATTTGAGATTTTCTTGTAACTGTCTGTTTTCGTCTTCCTATTTTTTTGTTGCTTGAATCCGTTGTTTATATCCATTGTTGGTTCCTTCTGTTTTAAATCCTTGTTATGCTTTAAGAGTGTATATTCTTAATTTCCCTTTCCCTGTTGTCACGCCTTAATATGGTTTAGACTTGTATGCCTGTAGAAGCTCTTCCAATAATTTCCTATTCTACATGTCCAGCTGTAGTGGTCTATGCCTGCATCGCCGGGATAGTGTAGTCTATAAACAAAATCTAGAGACGAAGATTATGATGCAAGTATACAAGTTTGCATATGTGGATCATTTGTTACATGCAATTGATACATGAGATTTATATTTGCAGGGCTGTGGGTGTAGTTCAGTTCGATTTCGATTTCAATTTCAATTTTGAAGAGATTAGAATCAAACTGAACAATGGAGCTAGTTTCGAAGAGAATGAGTATCAATAATTGTCTTATAATGGAACCATTGATTCCATTTGGAACTATGAACCGAATCGAATGATTGTGGTTTTTGTCAATTTCAAATTATTAAGACAAGTAAAAATCAAGATTTTCAGATTATTAAAACAAAATTCTCTCGCTTGTACTCGTGTTCACATCACTATGATAAGTCTCATTCGATGCAAATAAATTATAACCAAATTAACAAATGATTCTAGTTCCTAGAATTAAAAACGAAATCAAAATTGATTGGTACTTGGTTTGTGTTTCTAGAATTATAAACATTTTAAATTTATGTAGAGCTTAATCAAAACCAACACCAGCCAGTTTTGGTTCTTTTTTGGTCGGTTTCATTGGTTATCTGAAAATGATATAGTGGAGTTGCAATGGCGAGGCCAAGGGTTTCGCCAACGGGGTGGAGGGTGATGACTGCTAGCACTTGGCTTGTTGCCTTTTGGGGAGTCTTCAAGCCACCTTGGTAGGGGTAATGTGGTTGAGCTTCTTGGAGTTTTTAACGGTCACGGTGGAGTGCGGTGGCGAGGACGGTGTTTGTTGTCGTGAACCTGACTAGGCGGTTGACTAAGGGCCATCTTGATGAGCAGGGGAGGACCCAGCACTCCGACGAGCCCTCGTGGCCGCTCGTGCTGGGTCCGTCGGGAACTTTTTTTTTTTATACAATAGATAAATTTTTTAGCTTATATAACTATTATTTCATTTCATTTTCAAACGCCTTCTTCGATTGAGTTGGTTAGAGTTTGCAATTCTTATGAGATATCTCTGACTCTATTCCCTAGCTTGCAATTTATATATTTTTAGTTCTTCAATTTTTACCATTTTACAATTTTTACCAAAATTAATGGCAATGGGAAGGGAGGAGTCAAACCCATGACTATCATATATTCCATAGCTTGCCATTCATACATTGTTAGTTCTCCAATTTTTACCATTTTTGAGTCGAACCCGTGACCATCCTTAAAGATTATTGGAATCATTACCATTAAGGCACTTGCTGAGTTCGATATTATTGTTAACATAATAATGTATATTAAGGTTTAATAGTTTTAATGCAATTGTAAAAATTCGAACTCAAGCCATTCATTTAAATTATAACTTAGCCACATTGTCATTTGGTGAGTATTTTTTACTTGTATAAAAAATTATATATGTTCAATTTGAACAAAATAATTTTTATATTTAGATTTTAGATTTTGATTTCCATTTTTTTCAAAATATATTTTTCTCTCTTCTTTTCAACCATACAATCTTCAATANTTTGAAAATCTTAGAGATCAAATAAGGGCTAAATGAAATGTGGAATTAAATGACTCATTTAATTTCATTTATAATTTAGACCTTGTTTGATCCTCATTATTTTCAAAATACATTTTTCTCTCTTCTTTTCAACCATACAATCTTCAATAAAATACTATTATAGGTAAAGTAAAAAAATTTCCTTATTTTTAAGTACACATTCTCCAGCAAATCACTATTTCAAAATGTATTTTTTTTTACAAAAAATGGCCATTAAATGAGCTCTTAATATTTTATTGCTATTGACGGCCAATAGTCGCCCGTGTTGACTTAAAACCTTGGATCCGCCCCTGTTGATGAGGGCCACCAAAAAAAAAAAAAACACTATTACATATTTATAAATAATAAAGAAAAATTTCTCAAAAAAGTTTTACATTCTTCAAAGTACAAAAAGATTTTTAATATATTTTTATTTTTGATTTTATTTTTTTTTTCTCGTGGCTCTCCATTTTTTCTCTTTGCCTTTTATTATTATTATTATTATTATTTGACCTTTCAGCTTTTATTTCATTATCTATGCTTGTTTAGTCATCATGAATTCCTCGTATCGAAGCTCAATCCTTTGTAAACTCTTTGACTTATGTTTACGGTCTTGGACTTTAATATTGACGTGTGTGATATTTTTGCTTAATTTTTATGCCTTGATATTTTGGGTGTCTTGTGTGACATTTTAAAATAAGTCATTTCATTTAATTGAAAAATATATATTAACAAAAAAATATTCCAATAAATAATTTCTTTACAAAAATTTGACATTTATATATTTGTTTACTTTTTTTATACGGCGTGAATGAGAAAAAATGCGAGTAACGTTCAAAAGGCACATCTTGCACTTCATCAATCATATGTCATGAACAAGAAACTATCCAAACCACTAAACTCTTCGAGAATTTCTATATGAGCAAACCTTGAAATCAAATACAGCAAATACAACATGTAAACTTTGAAATGCAATAAATCATGTAAAAATATTTCTTTTCGCATTTTTAGAAGCAAACTCACTAATTAAACTTTCATAATCAATATGTTCTAGCAAATCTTATTCAATAGCTGTCAAAGTCTATTCAATCGTTCATGTAACATGATTGTTCGCAAAACTTCTTTCGACAAGTGCAACAGTGGCATGAATTGTCAACAATATTCTATAAACAATACATGTATTCGAAAAGCAATCCAATCTTTTCAAATAAGTCAATATATCAAAAGTTGTCCTTGCTTATCTTGACAAAAAATTTCGCAAAGTTTTTAACTTTTGAATTTTTGCCCTCAAGATCGCAAAAATTTATATGTCTTAAAATAATGTCAAGATGTTCACAATATACTTTCAAATAGAATCATTCGACGAGTTTAATTATAAGACAATTGCATATCATACCAAGTCAAATGTCTACAATTAATAAAGAAATAATTCATAAAGAAAAATAATTAAAAACAACATATTGAAATTGAATAATTCTTCAAGTACATGATTTCTTTCACAGATTTTGTACATACATTTGTTTTCTTGCAATAAATATGTGAAAAAAAATCACGTACTTATATCCAGACAGTTTCATTTTTGTAGGCTGGTCCGATCTATTGTTCTAAAAGGCGTAATGTGTGGCAATACGTGGAGGGGTTATGCGAGTTTAGGCCGCGTATATGCGTAAAAAATCGTAAAAAGACGTTTTCTTATTTTAATATTATTTTAATTTTTTATCAATCAAGAAATCATTTAATAATTGAAAATAATACATATCAAATATCTAAAACAAATTTATAAAAACTTTATATATTTTTTTTCAAAAGTTTCAAACAAAAAGATAAGTTTTAAATGACGATTAAGTTTTAACTTAAAAGAATTATAAAAAAGTTTTATAAAAAAGATAATAGGCGCGCATTATCGGTTAACGATTGTCGTTTACCGCTAAATAAGGCGTCAAGCCACTTCACTTGCTTTTTTCGCCACGCATCGCGCCTAAGCAACTCCTTGACGAAGTCTAGACGCGCTTTTAAAAACACTGCTTATAGCATGATTGATTGAAATTAGCTACGAAGGAGCCTAAACAATGTGAATCATTTGCCTTGCTCTAATAAAATGTCTTGGTATGATACACGATTAAGACAATAATATTAAAAGAGTCATTATTTTTCTACTTCTACCTATTGTTTTCATAAATATTGTTCCCTTTAACTAGCATAATAATAAAAAAAATTAAATTTTAAACTTATTATATATAAAATATAAATTTTTGGTGCCCCTACAATGCTGAGACCCTGTGTCAAGGACCGCAACTTCATCTAAGCCATTTGACTCACACATTGTAAATATTT
>CAIGRP010044702.1:0-27515 GCA_903798385.1 Fraxinus cuspidata
AAAACATGTGAAATAAATTATATCATGATCAAATTAAATACATATTAAATCAATCCAAATACATGTTGACTACATGCATATTATACATATTGAATAAAATAAATTCAACCTAAATACTAAAAATGTAAATCTTCTCCTTCAATTCAAGTGTTTAGTAAAAAATTACGTAAAAAATCGAGTCGAGAAGTCGAGGCATGAGCAGCAATGAGAGGCAGAAGAAACGTGAGGCAGAGGAGAATTTTGATTACTTGATTTTTGATTTTAAGTACTAATTTTCTTTTTAATGTTCTTTAGCTTATTGAGTTGGGTTGTGTTGGATTTAATTGGGTTTTAATAGATGACCTGGAACCCAACTCGACCCGACTTAAAATTTGATTTTCTAACCCGAACTCAACCCAACCCAATTGAACTAAAAAACCAACCCAAACCGGTTTGAGTTAAATTGATCGGTTTAACTGATTCAGATTGATTTTTGTCCAACCCTAATCATAAATCTCACTGGACTTGAGAGAAAAGTACGTATCAAGTTGACTAAGCCTTGAACAATGAGCCGAAGAAACTATAATAAGCAAGATCCATTGCAGAGACCAAATATTAAGAGACCTCTTGGGAGGTTTACGTCAAGCTACCAACCCAATAAGAATGGGGAAGGAAGCGATTTAACATGGGTGCCAAGGCCCAAGGGCGAATTTACATGGTAGCATGCTGACCCCACAAAAATTTCTAAATTCTTTATTTTTTTCGTGCGGCTCCTTATTTAAAGTTTTTTCCATCATGTCTCCCATTTTTTTTTTTTTCTCGAGTCATTAATCTCATTCTTCCCTTATATCAAATAATTCTAGTTAGATTGTCTCCATTAACATCAATGACTTTTCCACTTTAAATGAAAAAATTTTTAACCGAAATTCTCAATTTTCGAGTAAAGTGCAAAATATTATTGAAACGAGTGTTAAAAGAGAAAAATGTTTGAAAATCTTTTTTTGCAACTTAATTTTTGACTCATCAATAAATAATGTTTGACTCCACACTGAGATCTGCGTCACTAGACAATTGCTATTAAGTGAAAGTGAGCTTAGGCGAAAAGTAACCCTTCTCAGACCATCCACTTTGGGCAGGTGATGTGACTGGTTGGCCACCCGAAAGGAATAGCCCCACCCAAAAAAATGAAAATTATTTTAAAAATTCCACACATTTTCAATTATCAAAGAATCTAGAATAGTTTGCTTCTACATAGTTTCTACCAAGCCCTTTGACTTTTTCATTTCAAAGTTTTTATCCATATATTGATAATAGAGAAACTTTTAATTTAAAAATATTTTAATTAATAAAAATAGAGCTCGTGAAAAAATTTGTTGATTATTCTATCTAAACCAACATTAAAAAATGTCATAATAATCTACTCTTTCCATCCGTTCAATATTAGAGTCAACCAAGATTATTAATTGTGCAATACACTACACAAATGATTATGACAGAGAAGAAAGCTTATACAAAAACTAATCAATTACTTTTCCAAAGTAAAATGCTATAAAGTTTTACTCAGCCTAAATTTGAAATTTTTATTAGGATAATTTTTCAGTCCAAAATGAGTGCCAACAATACAAAAAGTAAAAGAAAGGCAAAAATGGAAATAACTAGCGTCGACAGCAGGGTTCGAACCTGCGCGGGCGAAGCCCAACAGATTTCAAGTCTGTCTCCTTAACCACTCGGACATATCGACACTTGCTGTATTTTTTCTGAGTTTAATATATAAGTAAAATACACCTTTTAGCTAAATATACTTAATAATGGGATCTGAGATTTTTTTAGGGCAGCTTGAAGATTTGTGGAGGTGAAGGAACAAGATGAATGGGTCAAAGGTATTTTGGTTATTTTTCTTTTTTGGGCTCCTTTAGTTGTTTTTTATTTTTCTCCTTCTCTTTTAGTTTAATGAAAGTTAAGGGTAAAGTCATCATTTTACGGGATCGTGTAACTGTCAAATTGGAGTGATTCCATCTAAAGGGACTAACTCTGACGGTTTTCTGAAAGGTTGGAGATGATGGTATTAATAAAATTAGTTAGGGGAATGTCTCAGAATCTCGAAAGGTTGGGACTAAACGTGAAATAACCAAAACTTATTAAAAATAAAAAATTGGCTTATAGAATGCGATTTTGCTGCTAAGGAAGCGAGATTCTGGGAATTTTTTTTAAAACAGATATGCCGTCGGGATTGAGTGGTCACCTTCTCCATCACTACTTCCCCTTAGTCTCCATTGCCAAACCAAGCTCCACCAATGGCGGCAAGGCAACTGCTCCCACTTTTAGCAGTTGTAAAATTCTACAGAATTCTATTAATAATAATTTAGCGAATTTAAAATCAGTTTTTGGGTCCAACAACATTATCTCTATAGCCATTGTATTGGCCCTCACTACTCCACTACCCACTTTAGCCATCCCATCTCCTAATTCTCAAAATTTTTCACTTCCTTCCACTCCATTTTCACAGGCCAAGAACTTGCCTACTGGGTTGGATAATGGGTATTTCTCTATTTCTTATTATCTGTTTCTTTGTGGTTTCATTCAATTCTTGATTATTTAGATTAGGTTGTGATATTTTCAGTTCTTATACTGGTTTTGGTGTATTTTGCCTTATGAATTGCTGTTATTGCTTGAAACTCAAAGGGCATTTAGCAGTATTCATTTGTCTTCATTGTTGGGATAGCTAAATTTGTATTCTGCTTTTTATTTTTATTTTTTATGTTGAAGATGAGATCTAAACGAATGTTTATTGCCCTTCTCGAACATCTTTTAAATGAGTGAATCATTTCTCAATTCTAATTCTGAATGCAGCCATAACTTTTCACTAGATTATTATTTTGAAATGATTCATATTGTTCTTGCTAATTATAAGATTGTTTTGGGTAAAAGATATTGGAATTTGGTTTAAAAGAGATGAAATTGGTTATGTATAAAACCTTGGAAAAATTTGGAAAAAATGTGAAAGGTGACTTTTGTGTTAATTTAGGCTAAATATTCGAACTTGATCCGATTGTCAAATTATGAAAATAAATAGATTAATTTGTTTTACTCATCGAGTAGATGATCACGGTGTATTTGAAATTTCAAAATCAATTCCGAATGATTGAGAAATTGTGGTCCAAAGTTGGAGGAAAAATCAAAATTTTCAGCACCTAAACCCAGCACCAGGCGAGCAACAGACTTTTTGCTTTTGGCGCTTGAGTGGCGCATGGGCGACAAGCGGGCGTCAGCAAAAGCTGCAACCCTTGGTAAAGGTTGCTGAGTTTTAGGGCGTGTTTTTCCATCCAGAACTCCCTCAACCTCTTACATTGGACCCTTTGGGTGTCATTTAGGTATACCAAAGCATATTCTTGAGTCTTGCATTAAAATTCTTGTCAAAACTCTCTAAATTGCAGAGAGAAAAATCCGTTCAAGTACGTGGTTGCATTGTAGTTTGAAGTGCTTCTAATACAAGGAAGTAATCCGTTGTATTTTGGGAGATAATTGCCGTTACTCTGTTAGCACTGTTGTGGGGTAAATATGTTTTAAGAAAAGAGTGTTTTCACGTACTTCGGATCCTTTCATCCATTCTTCATCTTCTTCATTTCTACTTTTGATTTATACCAAATTGTTACTCTGTTTAACTTCTTTCCTGCGTTGCTAAACCTGTCCATTTGTTATCCACATGCAAAACAACATTATACCATTTTTTCCTAACAAAAGAAAGCCTTTTGGTAGGGCTTTTGAAAAGCCAAAAGCTATTTACGAGATTAAGAAAATATTTTTGAACATGTTTGGTTAATTTTCTAGAAGTACTTTATCTAGTTAGAAAAGATTTTAGAGAAGGTAGTCTCATCAGGAAACTTTATTGCAAGAAATAGAAGTAAAGAGCAGGAGTCTTGTTAAACGGCCGGAAGTATAGAATTTGTTGTGGCCACGCCAGATGACTTATTTTCTTACTGATTATGCTAGTTCTACTTTATTTTTTAATCTGCAGCCAGCAATTATTTTGCATAAAAATCAAATTTATTTTAATTATAACTTGTTACATTACCAGTACTCTTCTATTGCAGAAAAATCAGACCTTGCCCCTCAATAAATCCCGGCTGTGTATCAACTAATCCCAAGTCATCGTCTTTTGCATTTCCGTGGAGCATACCGGAGAATTCTTCAGATAATGCAATTAAGGTTATACGTTCATGAAAATTTTACATCTTAATTTGTGCTCTTGTTAGCCTTTTGTGAGAATTACAAGTTACTCCATTTTGATAGCAGAAATTGCAAGATGCAATTCTTAAAACCCAGAAAAATGTCGAGATTCAGCTTGTTGAAGACACACCAAATGGTAAGTCTCCTAAACATAATCATTGATATAATGTATATCTAGAAAATGCATTACTAAGAGCATCTCCAAGATGTACTTTAAACATAAAATACACTTTATTTTAAAGAGCAACCTTAAAATTATGCTCCAAGAGGCTGTTTAAATACATTTAAAGTATTTTCTTCAACGAAGGAAAATAATATAATAATATGAAGGAAAGCTAGTGAAAATAAAATATGGAAAAAATAATAAATATTTTTTGGAAGTAGTAAAATTAAGTATTAAATATAAATAGCCCGTGTAGTACTAAAAAAAATTTTACCCTCTAGATATAAATTGTAAAATATGCCCCTTTATAAATAGAAAATCTTTTGAAGATGCTCTAATTAATATTGGGAAAAATTGTACAGTGGCTTACCTTATTATTTAAGGGGAAGTTAATTCCCAATCTGAAAAAGGGAGCAAGTTGGTCTCAACCGTTCAGACAACGAATCCAGTCCAAATCATCGTTAAATTGTCACATGGCCATCCTGAAAACATGGTTCAATTCAAATTTCTAGGCACCATTCCAAGTTGGCAAATAGAACCCAACTTCTTAAAGTTGGACATGTGAGGCCACGTGACGATTTAATATAGATTTAGATGGAAAAAAATGAAAAGATTAGAGATTAAACGGTTTCCTTCATCGGGACCAATAGTGCATGTAGAATGAAATGTTGATGACCAATTTGTTCCTTTTAGAGATTGTGGACCAACTTACTACTCAAAATTTCGATCAATCGGTCGGTGTGAACTTCCATTTAATATGTGCCAAACTAGCTGCCCATGTTTATATGGAAAATGGTTGATCTGTCGTTTTGATATGGAAAAGATGAGTATTGGATTTTGATGAAGAGTTACAATTGGTAAAGAGTGAGTAAACTGTTGTTGTCTTTGGATTCTTTTACTAATAGTTGGAAAAAATCCAGGGCAGTATCTGCAAGCTGAGGTAGATGGAGGATTTGGTCGAGATGTTCTTGAATTTTTGGTGAATGGATATGTAGTTGCATATCGAGCTATGGCTACCAAAGTAACGTACATATACCCTTTCACAACAGCCTTGGGGGACTCAAAAGGTCAAGAAGAAAGAATGCTGAAGATCATAAACGAGTTAGGATGGTATGCTCCAAGTTTTGATTCCATGGATTAGACACAGAGAAATTTGTACACTGATCTTACTGATACCCAATTGAGGGTTTTATGTTCAATTGACATTCCTTTCTGTAAATTAGTTGTAATGCTTCTTAATTTGGTTATCTATCACATAGTGAGAGTTTTTCTGCGTATATATGATGGCTTTATAATGCGATAATCCAAAAAATCTGTGCCACTGCCATCGCCTCGATTTTTGTAGTAAGTATAATAAGTTTATTTTAGTTTATTCATAGTTGAATGATTTGCCTTGTCCTGATTCAACCTTGTCGGTGCCACCAAAGAATGAGAAATGAGAAATCAATATTAGTAAGGATTAAGAGAGAATGTGTGGTTAAAAAGTTAGGTCAAACGGGTGCCAATAGTAACAATATAGCCACCTTATATATATCGGTTTATCACTTGATAATGTAAGGATTTGAGCAATATAGCTACTATATTGATTCCGATTTGAAAAATTGAATAAATGTTCACCTCTGTAATTGTCTCTTAATTATAAAATACCTCAGGTAACCAAAATGCTTGAACTAAATGGATTGAGATAAACAAGAACATGAAATGAGAAATTCCCAAACCTTGATTGATTTCCTGCATACGACAATGTAGCATTTTGGGAGAAAAGGTGATTTGCTGGATAAAGTAGCACATTGAGATGGTTTTCTAAATTTGAAGTAAATGAAAAATGGTGTTTGTGTTGACCAGCTGACTCTTTAGTGGAATGCACTGTATAATTTCTTGATGTTCTGATATCCATGATTTAATAGCATATAGGCTCGTGCAAGTTGTGCAGAAACGCAATGCATTAGATTTCAGTTTTCGCAATCCTTGAACTGTTGAACTGAAATGTGCCGGCACCAATCATTCTCAAATGTCTCTCAATCACGATTAAAACACATTAGACGTTGACTGATCATTCCTTGTGTAAAATATGTTCCAATAAAAGTCTCTTCAGCCTTAGGTGATACAAATATTGCTTGGAGGGAAGGAAAAAACTCCGCTAATATCTGGCAGCTTTTACCCTTAGCTGTCCATTTAGAAAATGTGGCATTACCGGCCTCACTTTGGTACAGGGGCTAGTGGAATCAATGTTGTAGGTCCATATGTTGAAAGTATACGCATCAATGATGGTCCTGATTAATCATCTGCATGCATCTTTGGACAGAACGTGTGATATTCAAGTGCTTCTCATGTACTTACATGCATATATCCTGTTCGAAATTGTTAGCATGGTCAATATCTAGGTAATGTGTCATTTTATTGATTTTCTAGCACCACTTCTGGGTAAAAATTACTATAAATTTGCCTTTTCTGTATGCTGCTGAAGGCTTTATATGTAAGTACTTATACCGCAACAGTCATTTTTCCTAATTATTTTGCTGCAACATAGGCTCTAAACTTTTGCATGCAGATGTGCATTTCATATCTATGGGTATAAATGGCTATACAGTATACACATTCATTATGGAGCTCAAGTTTTCTGTCCGTATCTGAGTCCGAGCATCATAGGTTTTAAGTATATGCTGCGATTAAAATCCTCAATCAACCATCATTAAATTTGTCAGAGCTCTCGGAATTCACAAATAAGTTAGTCCATCTTACCATTTAGTCTTGTCCGGTAGAGAAAGGGTCCGTGTATGTAAGGGTTGGGAGAGGGGAGAGATTTTACTTTACCACATTTACTCATGAAGGCAGAATTTTATCTCCATGACACTAGCTTCTGGTTACAGTAACCAACATTTTCAATCAAAGTGTCAAACAATAGGATACTAATAACACATGCACGTGAAACTTTCTTGGTTGTGTTGCTCGGTCAGGTCAATATGACAATCGCAGTTTTGTTCTATGCTCCAGGTTTCCAGGCTAATGTTACACCGTGATGTAGACTAGCTTCTCACACATGGTATCATTTCATGACTTTGCACACTACCTATTACAGTTAACCTGATTTTGTTTTATGTTCATCAAACTATAAGAGCTCACGTGCAACTTTGTGGCAAGCTCCATGTTTGATCTGTGCAATAAATGTGATCTGCGCACGTTGACAAGGATGCTTGGTAGGTTTCCTTGTACCTTAGCCTGTTAGTTAGAAGTTCTTTACTCACTGATAGTGATTATTTCGTGGATGGTTCATGTTTGTTTCTGTTAATGGGGATGTGTTCATCTGTAAAATATGGATCAACATCCCATATTGTGACCTTTTTTGCAGCTACAATTTTTAATTGGTAATAATAACGTTTGTATTATGTTACATCAATTGGTACTCATAGTGGGCAATATCTAACGCTAAGATATTGATTTTTTAAATGCACACTGTACTTGAATGACATAAATTGCACTGGAAGGCAAGATTGCATTAGCTGTAGAGCTTATCGCATGCTACGACTTGAGAGGCTCCGGAAAAGCTATGGAGACTCGAGAGACCTACTTGCTCCAATGTTTCTCTTTGTTGAAGAGTTGCACGATTGATTATATAGTTAGAACGTCCTATAATCATTAGATTGACTGTACACAATTAATTTCAGAGGATGAAAACTGCCCTCGACTGATTAGGATTAAAGCAATATCAGCTGGCATCATTCTCGGAGAATGGTGTCGCAGGCGGCAGGTCCCACCACAGGGAATGATAGCTACTATTTCAGCTGGCATCAAAAAAGAAAGCTCTATACGTATAATATAGCACAATTCTGCTACGTAACTAGCTGCATGAACCAAAAATTGAAAAATTCTGAAAGAAAGGAAGAACACTTCTACTATTTGAGGAGTGTGCTGTTAACTCTGTCGAATTGCTTCGAATGGATGCCTGTTTTCCTAAAAAGAAGATACTGAGTCCATCTGAAGCATTTGTTGATTAAATTTTTTTAAAAGAGGAAAAGAATTGAGTTTCCACTTTCATTAAACATTGGAATTTTTTATGAAAACTTAAAGAAGCTATGAATGATATAATACAGGGTTTCAATTACTATACTTAATTTCAGATATCTGCTTAAATTATTTAAAGGATTTTGCTTTGGGACTTAATTCTTATGTAAAAATGCCCATAGGGATCTAACAGGGCTATGCTTTTTTGCTTATCTGAATGTGGAGACTCCCTCAACTCCAAAATGACCGAACTTTTGGTGGTTTCTATCGTGTTTGCTTAAAATGTATGTACATGGGTTTCGATTTCAGTTTGGCCTGAGGTTTTCTATATTCAGTAATTTAGTTTATCAGTCCCTGTTGTTGCCTTTGCCTTCTCTCACTTAACCTTATTGAGGTGTTTCCATTCAATCATTCAAAATGATCTAACGGAAACATGCGATGGATTAAATCATGAATTTATGAAACTCACAGAAAATGGTAATCCTGTCAAAAAACACTTTTTTAAATATTCATTTTACTTTTCCCCACTTTCTTTTAAACTTTTTTGGCTTTTCATACTTGTATGGAAATTTAATTGAATGGATCTTACCAATTAGGATTTCTTAAGAATTATTTGAAATGTGCTCATTTGAAGTGTGTATCCATAATAAATATACGTGGCCATTATAAGTGTGGTTGTTTACTAATGTACTTGTCGCCCTCTGAAGTTTGACAATCTAGTTTGTAGGTTGTTGTTTCCCTTTTGATGTTTTTGAAGCTATTGATTCATGGAATTCAACAAATTCATTACCGATAGATTTTTTTTTATCCACATTATTGCTATTGCTGCATTATTTGTTTCTCGATTGTACGTGCTGATCCCACGTGTATCGGTCTGCTTAACTACATTTCTTATTCTGAACTCAGTTTTTCTGGTGTAGACATTTCTGAAATGGAATGTAATAAAGACGACGCTATTAAGTGTAAAGGTCTTGCTGAGGAGAAGATAAAGAATCAGGACATTGTTGGAGCCAATAAATTTGCTTTAAAGGCTCAATGTCTATTCCAAATCTCAAGGGTCATTAACCTCTACGTTGCCTTTCAGAAGAAAATAAATGGAGCTGTAGACTTGTACGGGATTTTTGGTCTGGATCCCTCTGTCGACGATGATACATTGCGTAAAAAATACAGAAAAATGGCTCTGGTCTTTCACCCTGATAAAAACAAGTCCGCTTTGGCTGCAGGAGCATTCCTCATTCTTTCTGAAGCATGGAATGTCCTGTTAGATAAGGACAAGAAATCAGCATATAATCTGAAGCTGAATTTAAGAGCTCCGAATCCTCCATTTCCATCTGATAAAAACGGGTTTTGTAATTTCACCAGCAGCTCCAGCTCACAGAATGCGAGGAATATGGCGACTGATACCAAGACCCAGCACATGCCAACTCAGTCAAGGACTTCAGCTACTGCCACCAGTTCACATTATAATCCTCCACTCTGGCCAAAAAATTTGAAAGATGCCACTGCTGCCCAAAATGTTCCGTCCTAGAAAAACTAAAAAAGCAGCCACCAGTTCTCAGTATGCTGCAACTCCACCGGGGCCAAGGAATCCGAGAACTGCCACCACTGCCCAGAACATTCCCATTCGTCAGAAGACTTCCAAAACCGCCACCAGATCTTCGTTCGTTTGCACTCCATCCCAGCCGAGGAATCGGACAACTGCCCAACACACCCCTGCCAGTAATCCTAATGCAATCCTGATGCCGATTGCAACAAGAACAATAAGGAGAAGAAAGTAGTAGGAGAGAAATCAGGGAAAGATTATAGTTTTTTTTATTCAATATTTCAGTGTCTTATTACAATCACAAACCTCTTTATATAGGCTAAAAACATGACTACTAAGGAAATCACGACCACTAAGGAAAATTATGATCTTCCTTTTACAAAATCAATTTACGAAAAATGAGTAAAATGCAATAATGGAAAATTCTATTGTAATTGATGTTAATTTCGTTTACGCTTCGAATATACTTTCCAATTTGCATCATTCTTCCCCGGTTGAAAAGTAATCAACTCCGGAGAGGTATAATCCAGATGGGCGTCCAAAAACGTAGAATCCAGTTGACGGAACTCAGCTTCATTAATCCAAGTAGCATCACTAGGCGGACGGTCCTTCCAATGCACCAGAAACCTACGAAACCCACCATCCTGTGAAGCAACAAATTGATCATCAAGTATCTCATCCATGATATCCTGCAAAGAAAACGTGGTGACAAGAGCTCCAGGCGACAATCAAGAAGACTGTGCTGCAAAAATATTAGACGACAAAACCGGAGACTCGAACGTACCTCAATAAGGATATAAATCTGCTATATTGAAAACAAGACTAATATTTAAGTGCGTTGGCAACTCAAGTAAATAAACATTAGTTTCAAGCCGTTTAATTATGGGGAAAGGACCTAGTGATCTAGCACAAAGTTTCTTGGTAGCAAGTTTAGGGAATCGTTCAGGTGCAAGTCAGATCATGATATAATCGTCCACATTAATTCTTTATGCCTACAGTGAGAATCAGCTAATAATTTATTGCTTACAGAAATTTTACGTTTAATCTCATCATGCAAGTCACAAATATGATTAGCAAAAGCTTGAGGAGGCAGCTGGACGAAATCAATGGGCAAAGGAAGTAGATGAAGCGGCTGACGTGGAGAGAAACCCTAAACGACCTCGAAGGGGCTATGACCGGTAGACCTATTAACAGAATTATTGTAAGCAAACTCAGCAGTGGGTAACACGAGATCCCAATTCCCTGGTTTATCCCTAACCAAACAATGAAGTAGATTACCTAGACTACGGTTCACAACTTCAGTTTGACCATCGGTTTGGGGGTGAAATGCAGAAGAGAACTTAAGCGCCGTCCCAAATAGTTTCCAGAATGTCTTCCAGAAGTAACTAACGAAGTTAACATCACGATCAGACACAAAAGTGATCGGAAGCCAATGGAGACAGACAACCTCTTTGAAGAACAACTTAGCGATATAAGACGCATCAGAAGACTTGGAACATGGAATGAAGTGTGACATCTTAGAGAACCTATCGACCACCGCAAAATGGAGTCATGACCTCGAGCTGTCTTAGGTAACCCAAGAACGAAGTCCATACTAAGGTCACGCCAAGGAATATGAGGAACAGAAAGAGGAGTATACGTCCCAGTGTTTTGATGTTGTGCCTTACCTAATTGACACGTACGACATTGAGAGACAATGCGAGCAACGTCTTTCTTAAGGGACGGCCGATAAAAACAATCCTCAGCTAAGACGATTGTTTTATCTCGACCGAAATGACCAGCGAGACCCCCGGCATGTAGTTCCAGACTAGGAAATCACGAAGTGAGGTACGGGGATAATCGTCCTTCAAACGTTCAAATCCGACCACAGAAGTGCTCATGGAATAGAGTACCGTAGTGATACTACTAACAGCGTCGGCCACTTTATTTTCAACCCCAGTCTGATGATGGAGAACAAAAGTATATCAAATCCCCTATCCTCCACCAGGACCTGAAACATTTTGGACATCATGTAAATTATCTCATCCAAAATCTTCTGTGCATCTTCTTTCGAGAGGCCTTTTTTGCAATACAGAAGTCTGCCACCCCAGCTGGAAGTACTCACAGTTCACCTGGTTGTTTTGCCTTCCACCATCAGAAGCCAAGTATGTCTGCCGCACCTGGGGATTCTGGAAGTGTGACAGCTTCAGATACCATAATCGCTCAAATTGCACAGAAGGTCCAGTCAGTTTTTGAGGGTCTCAAGAGAGGGGCGTGAAGAGGTAATAGCCATGGCGGGGAGGGAGGAGGCTCTACAGAAGAATAACATTGCCCGAGGCACAACTGACACTCCCTCAGCTCCTGAGAAGCCAATGAAATAGAGGCATGTAGATGGACAGAAATGGAACGATGCAAAAGAAGGAAACCCATTGACGGTGCATAATATGCCTGCCCATAAGACTTCTCTGGAAATCTAAAGGCAATTTGGAAGGATATGCCTTTGTGTGAAAGAATAACCCGGCTATTAGACTGCGAAGTGATGGAGGCAGTTGAAAGAATAATCATGTCTGGTATTTTTTTTTAGTTTCTCTCACATTTTGGAACTGGAGACTGTCTATAGAGAAGACTGAAGTGATGGAGGCTGTTGAAAACCTTGATAACATGTTTTGAAGGGAGGATTACATAGCACAAAATAGTAGCAGCGACAAAAAAAGTAGCTATATTTTGTTTATTAAAACATGCATCGACAGTTGTTGAGACAATCTCAATGAAGCTTGTTTCGGCTTGTAAAGTCTGATTTCTCAGCCACATACACATGCATTATTGTGTGGAATCCTTGCTGATAATATTGTACTGTGAAAAAATGTATAGAATATAACCATATGCTTCACATGTGAAGGTTGATGGTAATTTCATCAAGATATGTATCAGCCTCCAAATACATTTAGATTCTAATCTGTACAAATTTCGTTGATGTACTTTCAAACTGATCGTGAAATTTACTTCAATCTAATTTCAAGAAGAGAAACGTAGATTATTCTTTTCCTCATAAACTGGACACTTGGCAGAGGCAGGAAAGAATTGCTGATGCATTTGCTGTGTCTGCCATCAGATGGGATTGTGCACTTCCTCAAAGATATTCTTGGCCTTCTATTAGCTGGTCATAAATTTGGGTACATGAGGAGGGTTGTAATAAGTTGACATGAACTCCGTAAATTCGTCAAGTCTTATAAGATGAATTAATAAACATTTCTGTCAAGTCATTGAAAAATGGTGGAAGATGAGGGGAAAAAAAAGGAAGACACCTGATTGTTTCTGACGGCGAAGAAAGAAAACATGAAGTCAAGAATCATTAGGAAGATTGACACAAGACACATGTATAGGTAATCTAGCAAGAATTTTGATACTAACCATAAAAACCTATGGAAAATAAGTACTCTGATTTCAAAACAAAGTTAGCTAATGCATTGAGGCATCATCTCTTTATGTCCAAAAACTCGAAAGTCAAGTCTAATTCTGAAAGTTAAAGGCCTGCGTCATTCACTTTAGAAACAGTCCACCGGTGGGTTTCTTCAACTTTCTAGTTTCGAGTGTCTTCTTGGAAATGGAATTTGTTTCTGGGACGATACAAAATGAACTTATCAAAATATGAACACTGACTATGCCATTGAAGTGATAAGCCATTTCAAGAAAGCTTGTCTATTATAAAAGGAGCATATATATTAAGGAACCATGCTACTTGACCTCTTTATTGTGCTTCTAACAGTTATGTTACATATAAAAATTCGACCAAAGTGAATGTTGTTTAAATTTTAATAATCTCACATGCCTTTTTTGGATAGAGTGTGTGATACACCGATATGCAGGTGCAGAGGTGCTTCTTGTACACACACAAAACATATATACATGTTCAACGGCTATAAGAGTGAAGCCACAACTTTATCTTAAGTTCCGTTTGATCTGCACAATAAATGTGTTCCAAGCGGGCATTTGGTAGCTTTTTCATCCTACCTTAGCTGGTTCATTTTCTTTATTCTGAAGCACCGAAAAAAAAAAAGATGCTTGTTACCTGCACTTTTTGCTAACAGTTGAAACAAATGTACACTGCTATCCACCTAGTGCTGTCTGTCTATTTGGTTTCAAGTTCTTTACTTCACCAGAAGTGATTATGTAGTGAAGAGTTCACATGTATTTCAGTTTCTGGAGATTATGTTCATGAGGAAAACATTGATCAGGATAATCACCTTATAATCCTCATTTGAGCTACAATATTTTATCCTTAATAACAAAGTTTTCGCGTTATGTTGTTAATACTTCTAATTAGCTTTATCTTATTGGCTCGAAATTGGAAGTACAGACCATCCTTTGACATGTGATGTATGAAAACAGAATGTTTTATGATCTATTTTGCCAACCATATCAGCTAAACTTATTTCTGCAGGTAGAGTATTAAAATTGGACAACGGAGTATGACTTGCATCAGAGGGTGAAAGCTGGTCTCATCTGGTGTTAGGATCACACACCAGATAATTTCTCTAGCACGAAAAACGAGAGATGCATTCGGTGATGTCAGCTCATGTATTTCGTGGGACGTCTTTGGTGATGGCAGATCAAATGTGCATCGTGTGGATCCCACTCTCATTAACCATGCCATGTAATAAATGAAATTGGTTTGTAATAAACTTCAGATTATAATGATCTTAAATAAGTTTGATATTAATACTATAACAAGACTTTTATTATGAAATATAGTTACATAAGATCAATAAAAAAAATACTAAATTACGATTATTTGCTTAAAATGTGAATAAATCGATAAATATCGCGACTTGATTCGAGCAAGAGTATATAATTTAATATCTCGTGTCTCAAAAGGAAATAAATATTTTTAAAAAATCATTAAAATATGAACAGAAAAAGGAAAATCCATTTAATGCAAAGGTTCCTGTAAATCCAACTTACAGACATCAATTGAAATTAACATTGGTTAAAATTTAACCATGGTTAGGGTTTAACTTTAAATTGCCTCAAACAATCCAAAAAAAAAGTGGCTCTTCAACTGCAAAAAATCGGTGGCATTGTCATATACTCCCTCCATCCGCAGTTTCTTTCACAGTTTTCTATCAAACAAATTTTTGGGTTTCCTAAATTTAACAAGAAGAATTTGTTCTGCTAAAATTTTTTGGATCCGGGGTGCTCAAAGAAAGGTGAAAAATCATTATTTCATCATTTTTCTTTTGCAACAAACTCATCAAACGGCGCCTCGATTTTCAGATTACTATCGAAGGAGGTAAATTATATATATCTTGAAAGTTTTGTGTACGTATCTACATGTATATGTATCTCCATTGCCGTTTGATCATAAATACATGTCCATGTATGTATGTATTATTATAGAGCTCAGAATGTTGATTGCATGTTTATTGATGATGTGGGAATTCAGGGTTATAGTCAAATTGCTACATTTGGTAATTTTGCATGTGAATCTAAATCATGTATAAATCTTTATTTTATGGATTTTTTGAATTTTGAGTTTACATACTTCAAGTGGTTTGTATATAATTATGCTTTTTCCTTTTCCTTTTAGAGAAAACTTTGCTATCACTGAGGATTGGAATATTTTTTTTCTCACTCAAAAATATCAGGTGTGGATCACTGGTTATGTTTGAACTATTTGATGGGTGTTTCTGATGTTTTGGTTTCAATTGCTTGGAACTTCTTTTAAGAACAGAAACTATTGTCGAGCTTCATTTGAAGCATATTTTGAATCAGAATTTTTGCTTGCATTGTAGGAAGAGAAAAGAATTAAGTTTCTACTGTAGCTGAAGATTGGATGTTTCATGAAACTTGAAGGGTTTTTAAATGATGGATACAGGGCATCAATTGGTTATTATTTATGCAGATACACGTGTGAGTTCTTGTGAAGGTTGCTGATATCTGTTTGAGTTATTTAAAGGATATTGCCTTTTGCTTTCTATTGTGTTAGGGTAGAATATCTATGTGTGAGGATATTGCTTTCTGCGGACTTTTGAAGCCGCTTTGGCATGGAGTTTCAATGTTGTAATTTATTTTGTTGAGTTTTGTTTTTGCCTTTAGTTGTTCTTATATGATTTCACTAAGATGTTTCTATTTAATGACTCAAAACAGGCAACGCATTAAGTCGCAATTTTATAGAACTCAAAAAATTTAGATATCCTGCCCGTCTAACAATGCTTTTTTTCAGAGCCATATTTCTTTCCTCCGCATTGTCCACATCTTTTGGCTTTTCAGACTTTCATGGAACCAATTTAGAAAGAAACATTCAACTTTTTGGATCTTACCAATTAGAATATCCTTAAAAATTAGTGTAATATTTTGTCGGATTATGTTATTGGCTTATAGCTTTTAACGCTTCTGTTATTTTCGGTTACACTCGATTGATTGTGTATCCCATATAATGAATATAGATGGTCTTACAATTGTGGTTGCTTCTGAATCTAATTGCGGCGCTCAGAAGTTTGGTAATGTAGTTTGTCGGTTGCTGTTTCCATTATGATGTTTGCAAAGCTATTGAGATCAATTGTAATGATAATATGTGTGTATGTGTACATCTATGTGTATTCATTAGCGCACGTAACTACTTACCTATGCATGCTTTTATGTATTTAATTCCTGATGTGTATTATAGATTTCATTGCCTTCTTGACTTGTATAATTTCCATAAATCATGGTATCATTGATTTCTTCTAATCTTGATTCAGGCTTCGGCTTGTTCAGATCCACTTCTTCAAAATTCCCCCATCTAATTAGTCTTTTTTTTTGTTCCTTCTGTTTGGACCAGAAGTCATGTAGACTTCTCTAGTAATAAGTTGAATCATCGAGTTTTTTGAAACATGAAAGTCAAATTTTACTTAAAATGATCCAAATATCCTGTGATTTCATGCCTGGATTTTCTTTTTGAAAGAAAAAATTGACGGTTTAATTTCTGCTGGCTTCTATTATAATAGAATGTGCGTGGAGAAGATAGGTAGCTATATTTCCAACTACACATCAGTTTTAGGGCGCCTTTCCCGTAAGCCCATACCTGGTTAGTGGATTGCATACTTTGTCCACTTCTTTTAGCTACCGTTTTTCAGTATTTAGATGTTTTTAGATGATAAATTATCAAATCCTTTTAAGTACAGAACATAAATCTTTGAACAAAAGAGAGATTCAATTGCATAATTGGAATTGGCATTTAAGTCATTAAAATTCTTTGAATACCCGATTGGTGCTTTCATTAACTTTTTGATAGGAAGATGCATTCATTCGCATGTTTTCCTAGCCTTTAAGAGTGGCTTCTTCAGAATTTTGGTGATTTTTTATTTTTTATTTTTCTGTTTTTACTGTTTCCTTTCGAGTTTAAATTCATTATTTGAGAGATTAGTGTGTCCCCATTTATATTCATGCTTTATCATTACTTATTGCTAATGTGGATTGATCCTTGGCAATATGCTTTTGCTAAATATGTTTCTTATGTTGAACTTAAGTCTTCTGGTTTACTAGGTTTGCGGAGTCAAATACGAGAATATCTAAAATGGAATGTAATAAAGATGAGGCTATTAGATGTAAAGCTATCGCCGAGAAGAAATTAGAAGAGGAGGACATTGCTGAAGCCAAAAAATTTGCTTTGAAGGCAGAAACTCTATTTCCTACGCTTGACGAGCTCTCTCAGCTCCTCAAGGTCATTAATTTCTATGATGGCTATGAGAAGAAAATAAATGGAGAAGTAAACTGGTATGGGATTCTTGGTGTCAACCCCTTGGCTGATGTGGACACCTTGCGTAAAGCGCACAAAAGAATGGCTCTGGCTCTTCACCCTGATAAAAACAAGTCCTTCGGGGCCGAAGAAGCATTCAAAATTCTTACTCAAGCACGGAGCGTGCTGTTTGATAAGGACAAAAAACTACTGTATGATCTTAAGCTGAATTTCAGAGTTCACCATAGGGTTTCAGTTGGAAATCCTCCACTTCCAGTGGATAGAAATATGGTTGGGAATTTCACCAGCTGCTCGAGGTCACTGTCTGACAGGAATATGGAAACTTCTGGCAATGCCCAGAATATACCAACATGCCCAACGAATCCGGCTACTACCAGGAGTTCACATTACAATCCTCCTCCATTCTGGCCAAGGTATCAGTCAACAGCCAATGGTGGACAACGCATTCCCACTCATCAAAAGACTCCAGAAAAAGCCACCTGGTCTCAGTTTGTTCCCACTCCACCTCGGCACATGACTCCAGAAGCTGCTGCCAATTTTCTTTACGTTCATGTTCGTAATCATCAAAATCCTACAATTGTCACCAATTTTCAGTCCTTTCCCACCCAGCCTATTCCAAGGAACCAGACACCAGCCAGGCATCATCAGCACACTCCTGCCAGCAATTCTGTGTCGATCCCCAGTCCTCCTGCATCAAGACGTGAAACTTTTTGGACGTCGTGTAATAAGTGCAAGATACTATATGAGTTCCTGAAGATTTATCTCGACCAAACTCTAATGTGCCCCCACTGTCGAGAGCCCTTTTTGGCTAAGGAGAGGTCTGCTCCCGCTTCTGTAAGCATTTGCAGTTCACATGTACCTTGGTCCTTCCACCATCAGAAGCCAGGTTCGTCTGCTGGAGCAGGGAATTCCAAAAGTGCGACAGCTTCAGCTACGAGAAACACTGAAACTGCATACAGGGTCCAGTCAATAGGTGAGAGTCTCAAGAGAGGGCGCAGAGAGGCAGTATCTGTGGCAGTGAGTGAGGAGGCTCTGCAGGATAAAACTGATGCTCCCTCAGCTTCAGAAAATCCAATCAAAAAGAGGCGTATAGATGGGCGGAAGGGGATCAGTGCGAAAGACAGAAACCAAAGTACAGCACGGAGCAGGGCGGCCCATACAATTTCACTAGGAAATCTAAAGGGCAATTTGGGGGCCGAAAAAGTTACTTCTGCTAGTGACCAGTACACAAGCACGAAGGAGTTGTCTCAATCTGAACTTCGTATCATGCTGATGAGAAAGGCTAAGAAAGAAATCCTTGAGAAGCTAAACCAGTGGAGCAATGGTGCTGAACTTGTATCTGCAAATGAGAAGGGCATGAACATGGAAAAGGAGCAGACACCAGCCGTTAATGATTTGAAAATTCATAAAAATAAAGGTGCTTCTTTACTTGGTTCCAGCAAGACAGCCCAGCCTCAGAACTCTTCCATGTGTGATGGCACTGGTGAGTTAAATGAAATTGTTGAAGAAACCGTGTCGATGAGCGTGCCAGATGCAAATTTTTGCAATTTTGACAAGGACAGAATAGAGGCATCTTTTTCTAAAAACCAAGTTTGGGCTCTATATGACGACGACGATGGCATGCCACGTTACTATGCACTCATCCATGATGTCATGTCTAGAAAGCCATTCAAGATGGAGATTAGTTGGCTGAACTCAAAAAGCACTGCTGAATTTGGCCCCCTCAACTGGGTATCTTCTGGCTTTGCAAAAACTAGCGGTTATTTCAGAGTTGGAAAGCCTGTAGTTAACAAGAGTTTGAGTTCTTTCTCGCATCAGGTTAAGTGGAGAAAAGGTGCTAGAGGGGCAATCCAGATTTTTCCAGCAAAAGGAGACGTCTGGGCTTTGTATAGGAACTGGTCCATGGATTGGAATGAACTCACTGAAGATGACGTGATACATAAATATGACGTGGTGGTGATTGTTGAAGATTACAATGAAGACAAAGGTGTCGTTGTCTCTCCTTTGATAAAAGTTGCTGGCTTCACGTCAGTTTTTTGCCAGCATTTGGACCCAATGGAATTCCGTACAATTCCAAGAGAGGAGATGTTTCGATTCTCTCATCAGGTCCCGTCATACGTGCTGACTGGTCTTGAAGCTCAAAATGTTCCAAAAGGTAGCAAGGATCTGGATCCTGCTTCTCTCCCTTTGGAACTTCTTCAACCCGAAACAGAATCCGAGGCACTGATAGATACCGAGAATCCATTGAAATGTAAACAGTTGGATGGAAGCAGTGAGGCAAAGAACGAATCAAGCAGCAAGGTTAACGCCAATACCGAGGATGGCGGAGCTTCTGAAAATGCCAAGCGTGGTTTCGAGAAACCATTTTTGACATATTCAAGAAGAGGCAAGAAAATGAAGATGGTCGGAGATGCTGATCGTGGTAAGTAGCTCTTGGTGGAGCTTCTAATCTTGTATTTTTTGTCCTAGCATGAGATAGTTTTGAGTTTGATTTTCATAGTTAGAAGACATGCACAGTATATTATAGCAGACAGATACAAATGTTTTTCTGTAGCAGAAAAAATTGTCTTCGTCATGGACGTTATATTAATATTCAATGAAACAGTTATATTTACATGAGCTCTTTCTCATGGTTGTTAATACGGTTTGCGTGCAAAGGTTACAAAATATTTGATTTCATTGTATATTTTGACAAACGAAGAGATAGGTGGCAGGAAAGAATTCAAGCCGCCGACTCCAAATTTGTTCTTGGAACTTTAATTAACTCGAGAAGTTTACTTGATTGTTTTAAGTTATAGATTCGGTTAAAGGTAAAATTATGTGATTCATTTGATTGTATATTTTATTTAATAACACTTAGCGCCACTTAAACTGATTTTAGTACCAATGGTACTAAATAACACTACTGTTTTACTAATATGCTGGTATAACCCTTGCTACTTAAACAACAATTCCAAGGTAATATTCTACGTGCCCAACATGTGACGCAGACTCAGGCGGAAAGTAAGGTTTTCAGTGATAGACATATGAGCAATACGCAAGAAACCTGCCGTAAAACAATAGCTTGAAATGTGGAAGAATAGTTGCGAAGTAGTTGCTATGAAGTTGAATATATATTCTACTTTAGTGTAATATGAAAATATTAACACACGATCAAACCAACATCTTTACTAAAATCCATCCTTGAAACTTTTAACTAATTAAGTAAATACAGATAATGGAGTATTCCAATTTAAATTACATGGGGAGCAATCAATGGCTGAATCCGTAACTAGTGGGATTGATGGGGACAAAATCTTGAACAGTTATTTGGACCTACACCAGTTGCTGTTCAAATATTGTAACTTGGTTATTTATTGAATAAAAATATCGAAATTGGGACTGCTGCAATGTTCTTTCATAGCAGACAAATTGTCTTTCTTTTGGATGTTTTAAACATTGTACGATAAATCAACAACAGAATCAAGTTTTAAACAAATATCTACAAGCAAAACATAGTCATCACATTAAAGCCAATATCCATGGATATTTGCAATAAAGTGCATTAGTATTCGAAAAAAAGTAACATGCCGCGCAACATCATCGATCAATGACCTCTCATCGGGGCCGCTCACTGCTCAGTCAGCTTGAGTTGTTTCAACTGCAAGAAATGCGAGTGTTGCATGTTAACGTCTACATTTTTAGTATATCAATAAGGTCAATTCAGACTAACACGTCCCCCCTCATAAATTGTATGCATCTCAAAAACAGTTTTAACAGGGAAAACATTAAACCTGAAAAAAAAAATTGCAAAAGAAAAAGGATAAAAAAAATAAAGGCAGAATTGGTAATAACATATATGCATTGGAATGTTGCCAACAGCGAACCATACAACATTAGACAATGACTAAATTTTATAGAAGAATCTTTAATATATATGCAAGATATTATGATCTTCTGAAGCTGAATAAAGTTATAAACTAAAAACACCATTCTTGGGACATATGTAACAGATTAATCTAATAAGCATATCAGAATGATATGACAAATCCATGATTCTCTAAACGTCTATCTTACACCAGTACCAACCCTGGAACCTTACCCATTAGAATAGGAGCACAATGTCAGAATCATAAATGCACCTTCAACACCATTATTATGACTGCCTTTGCTCCACCATGGTTTCAAACCCTACTTCAAGTCTGAAAAGGCATAACCCACCTTTGTTCTTGCAAACCCTCTCCACTAGTATGAATAACTTCTTTTTCCTTTCTTTCTACGAAAAGGAATCCAAGAATAGTTGTAGCAGTAACATTTTGGAATGGTAAAGGTAAATCTCTAGAAAGAGCAGAACAACAGACTAGGAGAGAGATGCTTCCAAAACTAGTATTTGGAAGAACCAAAAAGAATGAAAGAGAGAGAGCCTTTTAAATTCTTTTAGTGAATAACCTAAAAGATATATTTTGAATGGTGTAGTTAATATCAATGAACATGACAATAATGCAATATCTGTGAGGAAACTGAGCAAATATTTTCTACTGATCATTGTTGCATAACATAATTAAGCTTAGCTATGGAATTTGACTTTGCTTTTAATAATTATCAAGCCACGTAGCATCACTACCAAAACTGTTGGACAAAATTAAGGAAGAAAATAAGTCCACGTCATTCCAAATACTACCATTAATACGTGGTGTTTGTCACTTAGTAAGTCAATGTCAAGTGTGAAACACAACCTCATGGTTCAACCAGCATCTTTAATTAGAAAGACACATAAAAGCAGTAACATATAGTCGAACATTCAGAAATTAAGATATATGCATAGAAAATAAAGTCAAATAAACGTGCCCGAACTGGATTCACACAGGTTCCAGACCATGGCATCTAATTATCTATTTGTTCCTTAAATTCATTTTGATCTTTCCAAAGGTTGTTACACTTAATCCACTCAGTGTTCAGTTTTTGCAGCACCATGGAAGCAGGATTCCCTCTTAATACTTGAAATCCATGGACAAACAAACCATAGTTCCCCCACCCTCATTACCCCAATTTTTGTCCTACCCGCCATTATTTTAGGGAATTTTTAAGCTGTGAAGAAATTTTGTGAAGGGAAATGAGAAGCTGAAGGGAAGGCAGTGAAGTGAAGTGCAGGAATTCAATTCAGTTTTAGTTTGCCAGCAAAAACCAAGAACCACACTAAACTGTCAGGTTCTTAGTTAAAAACAACCAAATTTGATTTTTTTTACGAATTATCTATATTGCCCAGCTCCATACGGTTTGTGCTGGATTTATGAGTTATGATCACTTGACCACTCGTAGTGTTACCTCATTCACAAGCTTGTTTGTTTATAACAAATTACAGACTGTAATCACACTCTTTAAGCAGTAGTGTGGATGTGGAGTGTGAATTTCCTAGGCTTTTCACTTCCATGCCTATAAGTGATTGATGCGCATGACATTTGCATCATTAAGTGTTTTAACTTAATCATTCACCAGGTGAATTGTATCTTTTATAAATGTAATGATTAATACATAAATTTCTATCTATTTTGTCAAATAGAAGACAAAATTAAAAGTGGACAAAGCAGGTTAACTACGATACTCCAGGAATGAAATTATTCACTCAAAAATCACGCAAATAGAGAGAAAAAGAGGGCTTCTTGGAGCATGTCATCGTGTTTGCAGACTAGAGTTTGTTCCTCTAATGTTACGCTTTGCAACAGATTTTTCTCCAATTTCTTTGGCCACACTTGCAGAAACCGACAAGATTCCCAAACTTACAGGATGTGATTCTCTGTAATTTTATGCAATTATATGCATAGTTTGGAATTTGATCTGTTGTTTTGTAGACTAGGTCAGCTGTATTGTAAAATTTGTCAAAATTATGTTTATAGCCAACTGCTCTTTGTACAAATATTAGCAGAAAATTACAATGAGACGTCCTGAGATAACAGACTAATACAACGAGTTCTCCTGTCAAAAATTACAAACAACTCGTTTTCCACAACATATTCCTATATTGATTTTTAAGGCTTGTTCTAAGGGAAGAAGTTTAAAAGCTAAAATCTCCTCCTAAAAATTAGAAGGGGGAAAAAAAATCTAAAGGATTTCCAGAATTCCCTACATGGAAAATGACTTACATTAAATGGGATGTACGGGTTAGTTTAATTTTGTCTTCCATATTGATAGCATTCCCCTTAGTTTTAAAGTAAGTGACTCCATTTAGGGAATTTAAAAAATTGACAGATTCCTCTCTTCTCTGGAAACTGGTTTACCACTAAGAAGCTATGATGACGATGAAAATATATAAAAAGTCTTATGCCCTATAAGGGACTAAAACCCAAATCGCTCCATTAATACATCCATGTTTCACAGCCCAAACCATTTAATGAACACGCCTTAAATGAGAATAACTACACATCTCTATTCCTATTAACACATGCTGTCAGCTTTACACAATAACATGAAACAACCTATCAGGAAGAATAGACTTCATAAATTTTGACACGTGAAAAATGTTTTCTTTAGATTAAAATACAACATGACATGAAAAGATAAGGGAATCGTGGTGAAGAAGCACAAAAGGAGTAGACGTGAGATAGAATTATCCAGATATGTCAATGAAAGAAGTAACAAACCTAGAAGTTCACTATCCGATGATTGCTTACTGATCAAAATAAAAACCCAGAAGGTTCTCTTCTCCATTCCACATTAACAAAACCAAAAGAAAACATATGATATTAGCTTAACTAATTAACAACAAATAACTAAGAACTATTTTCTTATCATTTTAATTTTAGGACCACGCTTTCTAGCAAAAGCTATCATCATTAACTTCTCATTAAACACCCTGAGATGACAGAAAAAAGAAATTGCGTTATAGAACTATCCTCCCTCCCTCTTTTCTCCCCTCTCTGCATGTATATATTCGCGTCTATCTTTTCCTTATGGGTACATTTTCTCTTGCTTTCTCTGTCTGGCAAAACAACACATGCATGTAGCTAGTCTTCAATAATTCATCACACGGAACCCTTGAAAGAGAAGTAAATTATCTCCAGGCATTAGTCTGGAAAAGGATTGATGGAATACATCCTAGAAAAAAATTCTTATCCAAGGACCAAGGTACATGTTCAGATGTTCTGAAACATGATGTGCAACACCAACACCAACACCAAATATAGTCCTTAGAATATCAACTTGCATAGCACAATTAAACGAACCACATTTTCATTATAATTACTTAAACCGGAGTCACTACTGCATAAAGTTTCATTCTTTAAAAGATAAAAAGAAAGAAACTGTAACAAGACAACTTACTCTTGACCATCCAGGTTTGCTTGATTGCTGCTTGTACCACCACCACTGGCGTAGGACCCATCATCCGGCGTGGTCTGCCACATGGACTGCCACACCTGGGAGGGCGGAGGAGGCGGGGCCTGCAGATACATCCCCTGATCCATCCCGGGCATTGCGGGCTGCCCAATCATGGACTGTCCCATGGGTGGGTAATAGTAGGGCACCCCTGCCGTCCCGGTCGCCACCACCGGAGGTTCCAAAATCGCTCCCAATGTGGCGGCCTCTTCCTTGATCTCGTCCCTGGGGACAATATCCACCAGAAAATCGAATATATCCGTACGTGTGATGGCCGCAGCAATGTCGTTCTTCTGGAGGGTCCTCCGCTTGTTCTCCTCCGCGTGGAGCCAGGATCGGATGGTGAGCTCGAGTATGAACAGCTCGCACGCCTTGGAGAAGAGGATCGGGGCCTCTGCAGAGATCATGCGCACATCCTCGTCCGCTTTCATTATCTTCTTAATGCGGGCCAAAGGCAGCTGATGGTTTCTGAAATCGTTCACATGCTCGATCTCTTGCCGCTGATAGTTCCAGAACATCTGGAGTTGCTGCTGCTGTTGCTGTAGGAGTTGCGGGTACGGTGTCTGCGGTGGATACATCGCCGTCTGTGACGCCGGCGCCGCCATTTGGTTCCGGTTGTTTTCCATTTTGCGAAGGGAATTGGGGAAAAAGTTGGAGGAAACGAGAATGGAAAATGCTTCCGTAACTATTTTATAGATGATGAGTAGTTAAGTGGAAAGTTACTTGATGGATAAAATTTTCATCCAAATACAACTCTCTTGCTGGATCCTCTTTTAGTAAATTGTTAGTTAGGGAATATTACATATCTGTAGTGATTAAAATGTACAATTTTAAAATTAAAAAATAAGTTTTAGAAATTCAAAAATCGTGTTATAATTAAATTTTATTAGTTAAATAAATAATATAAAATTTATTAATTAGACATAATAAGATTACAATACTATACAATTTATTGTCACAATTACTGAATGTTTCGATTACAAATTTCATATCACGTATTATTTTTCGATCACATATTATTTCTTGTTACAAATCACAAATTTTATATGTCACGGCTTACTTTATGGCAAAAAATTATCACATTAATTGATCACAAATTATTTCTCAATCATAAATTATCAAATTAATTAGTTACAATTTAAAATATTGTAGTTACGGCTATAAATTTATTGCAATCTCACATTTTTAAGGTTCTATATTATTTATTAGTCAAAAATTATTCATTTTATCGGCCACCACCTCACAATCACCATTTGCAAAACACCAACAATAACTAACAAAAATCATCCCAAAACACCGACTAAAAAACAGATCGGAGGAAGAAGAAATTACACCAATATACCCTAAACCTACAGCTATCACCACTGCATTGTCGCCATTACTACCTCCACCTACATTGTCGCCGCCGCACCACCTCACCACACCACCACCACCACCTCAGCGTTACAATCACTACCTACACTACCATCATCACCATCACCACAATTTACAAAATACCAACAAAAATCACCAAAAACTATGTGATGTGGGACAATGTTGTTGTAAATAGGATTAGGATTATATATTCATAATAAGATGTATAGTTATAATAAGTTTTATCTTTTTATTCTAATATTTTGTTTAGAATATGATTTCTTTTCTTTATTGATTAACATATGATTTCTAATTAGATTATGATTTTAGTTTATTTCCTTTTAGAATTTAGTTTCCTTATTTTGGATCAGAATTTCTTCAACCAAATAAAATAAAAAACTTCACAACTCTATTTTGGCACATCATCTATATNATGATTTCTTTTCTTTATTGATTAACATATGATTTCTAATTAGATTATGATTTTAGTTTATTTCCTTTTAGAATTTAGTTTCCTTCTTTTGGATCAGAATTTCTTCAACCAAATAAAATAAAAAACTTCGCAACTCTATTTTGGCACATCATCTATATGTAAATCATTATATGACTGTTATGTACAAGTAACGTTATTTTTATAATATATCTCCCGTTTATATTTTAATTTTTTGCTATATTCTCAACCATGGATTCTGTATCACCATATTTAACGTGGAAATTACACCAAAGCTGATTTTTAAAGATTGTCATTCAAAAACGTGGTATAAAGTTTACTTATTCATAAATCAGGTAATAATTCAACTATTAATATTAATAGTATAAAATAATCACCTCACCAAATTTAGTCCAAACCCTAACATTTTCTTTCTCTCTCTTCATCTCCCATCTTCCCTCCTCTCTCACACGATCGGCTAATAACCTCCCTCTTCTCTCTCTATTCTTACCGCCGTCAAAAGATCGCCATCGGAAGATTAGGCCGAACAGCACTCACAGCGATGCTCACACCGCTGCTACACAATGATGATGATATCGTGTGCGTGTGACGATTCTGACTGAACAACGTGTTAGATATTTATACAATAAATATAATATGTGAAAGAAATAATTAATTCAAGTGAAGTGCCCAACTGGTGAAAAGTGTGAAATTTGTGTGGGAGGTCGGGAGTTCGAGTCACGCCTCACGC